>JAKMXA010000590.1:0-18643 GCA_025328625.1 Colletotrichum sp. SAR11_240
GCTGCATTATAACTATAAACTCAAAAGAGAGTTTTACTAATAATAGTAAATCTATAAAGGTAGTAGCTAGCTTAATTAAATAAAATAATAAATAATAGTAGTAACTTATTTTTAAAAAAGCTAGTAAAGTAGATAGTAAAGTAGTTATAGAGATAATATAGATAATATAAGTAATATATAAAAGAGAGTATAAGTTAATAGTTTAGTAGTATATAGTAATTAAGTAATAAGAAACTATATTATTACTAAAGTAAAGTTAAAAATAATAAGGTTATTTAGTAGCCTCTAGCTATTTACTATAAGTTTTACTTATTTAAAGCAATAGCCCTCTTAACTTTATACCTTTTAATAATATATATAGCCTTTAGGGCTGCTAGCTTTATATTATAAATTTTAATTAGTATTAATTAATAAACTAGACTAGTATTATAATTAACTATTTAATAGTAAGGTATACTAATAGAAGCTAGAGATTAATATACTATAATAGTATATTAAGGTTATAGTTATAGGTTATAAGCTATAAGCTATAGTAGATTAGTTTTTAGAGGCTAAAGTAATTAGTTTTAGACTTAATTAGTAGTTTATAATAAAAGTAAACTATATATATCTTAAGAATAAACATAAAATTAATTACTAAAGAGCTATAGAAGTTTAACTTTAAGTTAATCTTAGATTATATTACATCTAAATCTTAAATAATATCTTTTATCTACTTCTAAGTGATTACTTAAGTATATAAAGTAATTAGAATAAGTTAGTATAAGTAACTAATTACTAAATAGTTTTTCTTATACTTTACTAATTATATTCTTATTCTATTATAATATAACTTACACTTTAGTTCTTTTATTCTAAGTAAGTTTCTATTATTTTTATAATTTTATAGTATAAATATTCTATTTTAGCTACTTAATATTTAAGTAGATTATTTAGCTATTATATTTATCTATAAGTCATTATCTTAAGTTCTCTCTCTAAAAATCTTATTTTTAAAACTTAATATTAATATATTATTAGTTTTATATTAAAGATTTATTAAGTATACTTTCTATTTTACTATTAATATTAATATTTATAACGATTTATCTCATAATATATCCTCTACCTTATACAGTCCCCTTAGTAAGCCTCACTAAGGGAGTAGGTTATATAACTAGTATAAGCTTTATAAACCTATAATTTAAGGACGCTTAGGAGGATAACTTCTTCTTAAATAATATATACTTTTTTATAAACTCTTTAGTCTCCTCTAATTACTAGTTCTTAGTAGTTATAAGCTTAACTTATTAGAACTTTAATTTTACTTTTTTATTACTACTAAAATATCTTATAAAGTAAGTAGGTCTCTCTCTTCTCTTTTTATACTTCTACTTATATATAATTACTTTTTATACTTTATAAGATATTTTATTTATCTAGAAAAGCTTTTGAGATAGATTTTTACTTTAAAAGTATATAAATTAAGTTAAAAACTTATAAGGATTAACTAGTTTAATTTAATTATTTTAAAATTACTTATATTATATATAGTATTTAAAACTTAGTTAATCTTAATAAACTTAATATACTTATTTTTAGAAATATTAATAAGATAAATATCTTATCTCTTAAAGATTATATTAATTAGATTAATAAAGAGAAATAAAATACTTATAAAAAAGATCTTATAAAATAGAAAAAGAATAAGACTTAAGAGGGATAATAAGTAAACTCTTAATAATAAGAAGAAAGTAAAGATAAAGTTATTTAAATTCTAGCTACTTTTATACCTATATATATTTAACTTATTTCTAAGCTAATTAAGCTAATACTTATTATTTTAGAGGATCCCCTCTTCTAAGTTAGATATAGAATATTTATTAAATAATAGTTTATTTTAGAAGCTAATATATAAAATAATTAGAAAACTAAAAACTAGCTTTTAAAATATATTTAAAACTAACTCTTTATAAGTATTAATAAGAAGCTTATAAGTATTATTAACCTTTAGATCTTGAATAAGCTTAATAAGAATTATACTTTACTTAAGCTTATTTTAAGATATAAAGTACTATTTCTATTTAAGTTATATATTTTAGATATTTTTAAGTTAGAGGATAGTATTAATCTTATATTAGTATTTATATATTTATAAAGACTTATAAACTAAACTACTTTAGATAATAAGAGTAGTAAATTATTTTCTCTTTAAATAGTAGTTAGACTACTTAAAAGTAAGCTTATAAAGAATAATTTAGCTACTTAGATTATTAAAAAGGAGAACTACTTTAGTATTTTATATAAAGCTACTTATTTAAATATTAATTTAAGAGATTTTTATAACTAATAAATTCATTATTACTACTAAGTATTAATTTATAAGATTCTAAATATTTAAAAAGCCTTTATAGTTAAGTACTTCTTATAAACTATTAAGGTCTAAATTACTTTTAATTAAGTATAATAAATAATTTAAGATCTTATTACTTATAAAGAATTATCCTAACTATTTCCTAAATTAGAAGATTATAGAAAACTCCTTACTAAAATTATCTAATTAAACTCTTATTAGAAGAAACTTAAGATTAATAAAGCTTCTATAATAATTAGTAGTAGATCTAATAACTTATAAGTATTAAACTTAACCTTAAGAAGATCTAAATCTAAAAAACTAAAGTTTAAAGATAAAAAGTTTTAAAAATCTAAAGATACTCCTAAAGAGGCTAAGGAATACTTATATTAGGAATTTATTAGTAAAAAATAATCCTTATAATATAACTAATCTCCTAAAGATTATATAAGAATTAAACTTATATTAATAAGTAAAATATCTTACTAGTTAGCCTTAAAAGTTACTATAGAAATCTAAAATAATATTAAAACTAAAATACTTTTAAAAAAGTAAAAACTAATTTATAATAACTTTATAAGTAAGGGATAGCTTAAGTTAAAAGATATTATAGAAGTAAAAAGATATACTACTAAAGGAACCTTATACTTTAATAACTTAGTTATTATTATAGTTATATTACTATATATAGATTTAACTACTTCTAAAATACTTAAAGAGGGATTTAGATCTATCTTTAATATAAGTAGAGAAAATAATAATCTTCTATAGCTCTCTATAGTTTATAATACTATAGCTTTAAATTATATTATTAATAATATAAGCTACTTATAAGATTATAAGCTACTTAAGAGACCTAAAAAGGTTACTATAAGAAATTAAGTTCTAATAATCTATAGAATAAGTATAAAAGTTTTCTATAAAGCTTTTTATAAGCTTAATAGAGAATAAATAGAAGATCTTACTCTTAAGAATATTTTCTATATTAAGGGTTTTAAGATTAATATTATTTTAGAATCTTCTCTTAAAAATATTAATATTTAGTTTAATAGATATATTAATAAGATCTATTATAGAAAAGCTAGAACTCTACTTTAGATACTTATATATATTAATAATATTTTATTCTTTAAATATAAACCTATTTCTAATTACTTTATTTTACCCTCTTTATAAACCTATTTTAATATAAACTACTTAAGAGTTATAAATACTATATAACTAATAACTATAGCTTCTTAAGAGTAACTTTCCTATAACTTTAAGCTTATAAGAGAAGATAATACTTATTTTTAGCACCTATAAACTAAACATTTTAGCTAAAAAGCTCTTAAGTATTTAGTTTAAAACGCTTGAGATATAAGAATTAAGAGGCTAATTTATTTAAAATATAAAGATTATTCTATAGCTTATTTATAATAAGTTATCTTATAAAGAATATCTAAATCTAAAAGTAGATATCCCTATTAGTATATTTTTTAAAATCTATTTAACTACTTAAAAGCTTACTTAGAAGCTTTATAGCTTCTTATAATTAAGGATTAATATATAGGAAAGCTTTCTAGGTTTTACTTTAGAAATAAAACTTATTATAAAGTCTTCTAAGTACTATAAACTTTTAAAAACTAAGTTTTTAGATAGAAAGGACTCTTTATATATAAAATAAAATAAGATATTAATAGATCTATTATTATAATTTAAAGAATAACTAAATATTAATAATAAGCTTAAGAGAATAGTATTAATATTAAACTTCTCTCTCTTTATATAAAAGAACTAAGTAGTAAGAGAGAAAGGATAAGAAAAGAAGTAATTATATAAAGTATATAAATATTAAACTTAATAAGACTCCTACTTAAGCTATAGGATAAATTAGTACTTATAAATATCTTCTTATATAATATAAGTCTTTATATATTAATAAACTAGAAGTTTTTTAATAAAGTTAAAGAAGAATAGTTTAAAAAATATCTTAATATATAAGTATTAGTTTATAGTATACTATAAAGCTAAAACTTAACCTTACTAAAGAGGGATATATATTTATAGTTATAGAGTATATATCTTTAAGAGAGAAAGAGAAAGAGAGATAGAGAGAAGAGAATTTAAAGTAGTTTTATATAGCTATATTAGATATCTTATAAAGTATATACCTAATATATATAATCTCTATAAAATTTAAATTTTAATACTTAAAAAAGTAATTATCTTATAAAATATTACTTTTAATAAGAGTAAGTTTTTCTTAAAAAAAGATATTAAAGAAGGATTAAAACTAATAGTTATAAAAGCTATAATAAAGGAGATAGAGGAATTACTTTTAGTATCTAATATACTTATAAGCTTTAGTATTCTAAATAAAAATAATTTTATAATTAATAAAGAAATTATAGTATAATAATTACTATAAAGTATAGAAAGTGGAAAGATTATACCTAAGATAACTTAGTATAGCCTTCTTATTTTTAAATAGTTTTTAAAACCTATTAGTTAAACGCTTAAAAGTAACTTTCCTAAATAAACTCTAAAACTTTTAGTTTATAGAAGTCTTAGAAGTAATATTACTATTAATACTTTAGAATCTTAAGAGAATTTAGAATTAACTAGTAGAATGAAGTCCTTATTAAAAGATATAGGAAACTCTAAATTAATAGATATAAATAGCTTTTATAAGAATTTACTTCTTCTTAAGGATTAGTTTAACTTTAGAGATATATAAAAAGAAACCTCTAAATTAAGAAAAAAGTATTTATATATAAAAAAAACCTATATTTAGACTTACTTTTATAAAGAGGGTAGTTTTTAGAATAAACCTAAGAGTATTTTTATTACCTATATTAATAATATTATAAGTATAAAAGATAAAGACCTAATATCTAATAAATAGGAATAAAATAACTTCTTTATATCTTTTATATTAGAGAAATAGAAAACTATTAAAAAAAGTAAAAAACTTTATTATATATTTTATAAAATAATAAAAGCTAAATTAAATAAACCCTTAAGAGATAATATCTATAAGGAATTAGTCTTAAAACCTCTTCTTAATCTCTTATTATAATTTAATAAGATATATTATATATAGTTATTATTACTCCTAAAAACTTAAAAAGAGATTAAGAAGTTTCCTAAATAACTTTAAAAAGTTTTTATTACTATATACTATAAGGAGTTTAAGAAGATTATTAACTTTAGGATATAGAGGATTTTAAACTACTTAAGAGTATATTTAAAACTTCTCTCCTTAAAATAAGTCTTTACTTATAAGCTAGATATAGATAGATATTTTATAAATATAAAAACTTAAATTATTATAAGAGGGGACCTCTAACTAAGAGATCTTAAGAGTATTTATACTATAACTTTTACTTTTTAAACTTTTTAAGTTATAATAGTAATTACTATATATTTAACTATAAAGTATACTAATATAATATTATTAATATATTTTTAAATATAAAAATACTAAAAAGAGGAGATTTAGTTATTTATAAAATATTATAAAATATTAAGGAACTTATAAAGTATGTTAGCAGTTTAGTTAACCTATATAAGTAAGTATTGCAGTTCACTCTATATTTTTTTTCATAATACTAAAACCTAATAGCAGCACTTTAACCTATACCTAATCTTAATAAAGTAAATAAATAAATCTTAGTATAACTAGTTATTAACGCTTAGCTTAACTTATCCCTAGCTATATAGAAGAGGGTAGGTAGGTAGGCAGTAGAGTAGCAAAATATACTAATAAGAGCGTTATTTATAATACTATTATTTATAAGAATATTATTTATAATACAGCTAGAGCCTAGTGATAGCTTAAACCTACACTTAAGGGTGTAAACTTAATAGTATAACTCTTTACTACTATAGCTAAAAAGGTTCTTATAGCTATAGTATAAGAACTTAACTACTACTTTAAATAAGACCTTAAGCCTATTCCTTATATCCTCTTATATATATAATAACTATAATATCCTTCCCCCTCTTTAAATATATATATAAACTAAGTAAAACTAAGCTAGATAACCTAATCTATAAAACTAACGTTAAGGATATTAAAAGCTCTAGCTATAGCCTACTTATCTATACTAATAAAATAACCTTTCTTAAATTTACTTAGCTATACCTACTTAAAGCTATAACTAATAAAAACAATCTATAGTAGTTATATAGCCTTAAGATTAATATAGATATAGTTAAGGCTACTAATAATAATCCTAATACTTATAAATACCTTATAAGCTTCCTTAAGATAGCTAAGGTAGCCTAAATAGTTAGTAAGTTAGGAAGGGTGAATATAGTAAGAGTATAGCTAATAGTAGTAAGGCTTTACGTTAAGACTACGTAGTAGGGTGGAAGATATTATAATAGCGCGATAGTATAGAGGCCTCAGGGCCCCTACGCTTAGTAGAGCTTATAGCGTAGACGTCTGAATAGTAGAGGAGAGGAAGACAGGCGCAGATTAAATATAGCGTGAAGGGTGGGTGTAGCTTAGAGGAGTAGAGATAGAGGCGGCTGGAGGAAGACAGTTAAGGCTCGTTGTAATAGTTGAAGTTAAGATGTCTAAGTCTGAAAGTTATGTGACCTAAAGGTTGTTAGCAGAGGGTGAGGAGACCAGTCTAGCTTTTGCAATTAATACTAGTTAAATTTCATAATATAAGGCTAGCAGCCTAAACTTATAAAGTATTTAGATTTCTCTATTAAATATATTATTAAGCTAAATAAAGCTTTATATAAGCTTTAAGATATATTACTCTTATAGTATAAAGAATTTAGCTTTATTTTTAAAAAACTTAATCTATAAAACTTAAAAAAGAACCTCTACTTCTTTTAAAACCCTAACTCAAAAGTTATAGTTATATTCTATATTAATAATTTTCTTATTTTATTTTATAAAGATTATAAGAATAAAGCTTATAAAATTATTAATAAGATTTAGAAAAAATATAAAATTAAAAAATAAGAAGATATTAAATAATACTTAAGAGTGAGAATTATAAAGGACTAAAAAACTTAAAAGATCTTTTTAGTTTATAACTTATATATTAAAAAGGTTACTTAGAAGTTTAACTTATAAAATATTACTTATTTATTAACCCCTCTCCTTTGAATAAAACTTAAGAAAAATAAAAAGTAAGTAATATTATAAGAAGTAAAGATTTTTTAAGAGATAGTTAGGTTAATTCTCTATATAGCTATACTTATAAGAGTAAATATTATATTTATTATAATACTCTTATCTTAATTCTTAATAAATCTATCTTAAGAGTATCTAATTACTATAAGATATACTATATAATACTTATATATAACTTAATACCTTATAATTTACTTTAATATCTTAAGAGGTAAGCTTATAGATATTTAGATCTTACTTATAGTTATAAATACTTTATTTATAGATAATAAAGTAATATATTAATCTTTATAAGAATACTTTATAATATTATTTAGAGGACTAATCTAATAAAAAGTAACTAAATAAGTAATAGTTATAATATTAACTACTAAGGTAGAACTCTTAAGTTTAATAGAAATAATTAAAAAAATAATAGCTCTTTAGAAGCTATTTAAAGATATTAAATTTAAGCTTAATAATATATACAATATTTATTATAATAATTAGTAAATAATTAAACTTATTATAAGTAATAGAGAGAGAATAAATACTTATTTAAAGTATATTAATATCTATAATATATAGTTAAAATAGAAGTATTAAAAGGGAAGTTTTTAAGTAACTATATTAAGTTTATAGTTATAATGCAGCCCTCTTATAAAAAGACTATAGTAAAATTCACTCTATATATAGGTATAATTCTAGAAACACTATATAAGTACCTTAACCTATACCCTCTACTAATTAAGGAAAATAGTATAGAAACCCTATATGTTCCTACTAGTAGGTAAACCCTCTGAACGTTATAAAGTCGAACGCGCGCCCTAGCTAAATAGACTAGTGGAATAGTAATAGCGCTAGCTACGCGGCGTGGGGCTAGTGGCGCTGTATGTAGTGGGGCTGATTATATTAGGGTTAAAGGGGTTACTAAGGCTCTTATAGTAATACTACTATAAGAGAGATAACTTCTTAACTAAAGAGGTTATAACGCTACTATATAAAAGATAACTCCTTAACTAAAGAGGTTATTAGAAGAGGTTCTTATAGCTAGAAGTATAAAAACTCTACTACTACGTATAAAGCCTTATACCCTTCCCTCTTCCTCTTTAACCTATAATAAATCCTATATCTTTATAATATCTACACTATATAAGGAATATAAGAATATTAACTTTACGTTAAGTATACCCTTCTTTAAGAAAATAGCTAAAAGTATTACTATACAAAATAATATCTATATATTAAATAAAGCTTTTAACTTTAGTAAGTATTCTAACTCTAATTAGGAGTAGTTTATTATAATAGCGTTAAATAGAGTTTTTAAGAATACCTCTAAAAGGGACCCTCTCTATACTATAATTAAGGTAATAAATACTTTTAATAGCTTTAAAGTAGAGGTTATATATATCTCTAGCTATCTAAAGGAGTAGCCCTTCTTTATATAAACCCTCTATAATACTAAAGCAAACGCAGCTTAAACTTAGCTATAAGCCTAATAGGGGAATATTAGTGAGTACGCCTTATACTAACTAATAGAGAGAGCGTTACTAGTAATAGTATAGCTACTTCTAGACTTATTAGCTTAGCGTACTACTTTATTTGTAGATAATATAAGGTATACTAAAGGCGTTAGCTAGCCTAATTAAATAAAAAGAATAGTAGATAGCGAAGCAGTAATAGAGATAGTGTTTAATAGTAGTGTAAGTAATATGCGAGAGAAAGGATAGGTTAATAGTTTAGTAGTTAGTAATTAAATAATTAAGTAATTATAAACTATATTGTTGTTGAAGTGAAGTTAAAGATGGTAAAGTTATCTAGTAGTGCATATATAAGTATAGCTAAGGTTGGGAGAGATGGTTAGAGATTATGATTATGTAACTAAAGGCTGTGTGTATTATTAGGAGGTGTAGAGTTAGGAGGTCTGTTGCTTTAAGCAGGTAAAAATCATAGTGAACAGCTAGAGGCTATTAAGTAACTATATATTAATAAATAAAATACCTATAGATAGACTTATAAAAAACCTCTTATAAATAAAGTTTAAATACTTCTATTTACTCCTAAATCTTATAAATATAATATATATAATTATAATATATTTATAAGGATTATAAAGTAAAATAAGGTTTCTCTTATTATATATAAAACCTAAAAGAAAATTACTTATAAACCTAAAAAGTCTCTTATAAGACTAAAAACCCTATAGAACCTTAAGTTTATAGTTATAACGCTGCCCCCCTGCAAAAGGATTATAGCAAAATTCACCCTATACGTAGGTATAATTCTAAAAACACTATATAAGCATCTTAACCTATACCTTCTACTAATTAAGGAAAATAGTATAGAAACCCTATATGTTCCTATTAGTAGGTAAACCCTTATATAAAGTTGAACGCACGCCTTAGCTAAATAAACTAGCGGAACAGTAATAGCGCTAGCTGTGTAGCGTAAGGCTAGTAGCGCTATATATAGTAGGCCTAATTATATTAGGGCTAAAAGGGTTACTAAGGCTCTTATAGCGATAGCTTTACTAAACCTTCTAGTAAGACCTTATAGAACCTTAAACTAAATAGGTTATTTACTAAACGCTAAAACTATTATAAAGACTAATATATTTAAGAGCTTAATATAAGTTATTAAGCTTATAAATAATATAAAAAAGATCTATATTAGAGAACTATCTAATATTAAAGAAATTCTCTAAGTTTTTAACTATAATAGTATACTTATAAGTAGAAATCTTAATATTTTTTAATAATACTTTAATTTTATTATAAATATCTAAGAAATCCCTCTTAGAATAGTTATAATAATTAAAAATTAATTATAGTATATAAATAGACTAATAATAAATAGCCTCTCTTAAGTAAATATAAACTAAAGTAATACTTTAAATAAAAATAATAAAATCTCTACTTTAAGAGATAAATAAGATAGTTCTAGTTTATAAAATAGCTAAAGTTAAAAAGTATAACTTAAGAGGAGGATTATTAATAATAAAGGAGATGAAAATATAAATAAATTTATAAAAAGTATAAATCTCTTAAAAAGTAATAAAAAAAGTTAAACTTAAGATAGTAATATAGAAGTAATATTATTATCTTTAGAAACGTTAATCTAATAAATTTAATTTAGCTAGAAATTATAACGTTTATAAGATTAAATAGTATAAGAGATAGCTATAAATAGAAAAATAATATAATAAGGAGCTAAAAAAGTAAGTAACTTAGAAAATATCTTACTTAAGAACTTTTATTTAATCTTAAGTAGAGTAAAACTTTAAAGTTTCTAAGAATAAATATTTTTATAAAAAATAAACCTCTTTTAAATCTTTTTTACTTAAGGAGTTTTCTTCTTCTCCTTCTTAATAGCTTAATAATACTTCTAAATAGTAGTTATCTCTAGAGTAGTAAATTACTTATAAACCTTAAAAGTCTTATAATACTAAAAAGTAAAATAACTATTTTTATACTTATTTTATATAAATCTCTAAGTATTATAAGCTTTAGAAAAATACTATATGTTTATAAATAAGATAAAAACCTTATAAAATAAAAACTTATATTTTAAGCTTTCTTAACTTTATTAATAATATAAGTAACTTTTATTTTATAAATAGTAATATTTAGCTTATTAGCTTCTAAAGTAATCTTAAGAGGAATAATTATATACTTATTATAGTAGCTCTTAAGATATAAATTATAATAACTAAAATTTAAAAAGTAATAATAATATATATAATTATTATTATAACTATTACTTATAATATACTTAAAGTACTTTACTCTATTTAGCTTATTAATCTTATAGTTATAGCTTTTTTTTCCCTCTTAAGTAAGTATAATCCTTTAAAATAATTAGTTTATAAATATATAAAAAAAAAGAGTTAAACTTACTTTTCTACTTTTAAGATAAAAGAAGTATATTACTACTATTATCCTAATAATTCTAAAGCTTAAAAGAAGTATATAAAGCTAGCTCTAAAGATAAATTAATAAATAATCTTATAAAAAGAAAAAGAAAAATATACTCTTTATAGACTTAAGCTCCTCCTTAATAACTTTATCCTTATAAAGAATAACTACTTTATCCTTACTAAAAAAGAGGTATTTTAGAATATATTTATACTTATAAGAAAGAGGGAAGCTAATCCTTAAGCTTTTATAATACTAAAAATCTAAAATAGTTTATAAGTTTTTAAGAGAGATCTAATTAAAGTTAAGCTTATTATTAATAATAAGAATAGCTTTAAGAATAAAATCTTTAGTTAAAAGTTTCTTCAAAATAGAACTCTTAAAAATAAGCTTCTTAAGAACTAGCTCCTTAAGAGTAGGTTTCTTAAAAGTAAGCTTCTTACTAATAGGATTTTAATAAGTAAGCTTATTAGTAATATAAGTATAATTATTAATAAGCTTATTAAAAATAGTTTTAAAAAATTACTTATAAGGATAGTTATAAATATAAACCTCTTAAAATAAATCCCTATAAGCCTTATTAAGAGTATTAAACGCTATAAAGAAGCTTATTAGTAATAAAAAAAAAAGTAGAATACTTATTAAGCTTATTAAGTAACTTCTAAGCGTTATTAATAACTTAAGTAGCTTACTCTCTTATTATTATAGCTTATTTAGCTTATATCTAGAGATAATATATATAAGTAGTATTATAAAATAATATAATAATAATAGCTTATAAGATAGAAAATAACTCTTAAGTAGATTAAAAGAGGATATATAATCCTTAGGAAAAGTTATTATAATATTATAAGTAGAAAAATAAGATCTTATAAAATATAAAAAGTTATATAAAGGAAGAAAAAGTTTTATATATACTTTAAAAAAAATATTCTATTTTATTTACTTTTTAGTTAGTTAACTACTTTTATTTATAAGTATAAAATATATAAGTTAGTATATTTTATATATTTATAAAGCTAACTAAATATATTATAAATTAAGAGTATTTATTAAAGTCTTTTTAATTATACTATAGAGAGTAAGCTTTTAAGCTATTCTTTCTTAAGAGAGGACTTTTAACTTTCTATATATAATTAATCTTTATATAATATTTTTAGTTTATAAGTGTTTTTATATATATATAAGGTATTTTCAGCTATTCTTATAGCTAAGAGGGTATATAATAATTTATTTTATAATATATCTTCTACTTTATATAGCCCCTTTAGTAAGCCTTACTAAAGGAGTAGGTTATATAACTAGTATAAGCTTTATAAGCTTATAATTTAAGGACGCTTAAGAGGATAACTTCCTCCTAAGTAATATACACCTTTTTATAAACTCTTTAGTCTCCTCTAACTGCTAGCTCTTAGCAATATTATATTAAGTTATATTTAAAAGTTTAAATTAAGTACTACTTCTACTTTTTACTATTATAATTATATATTATATATTACTAAGTTTAGTTTAATTATTAATATAACTTATTTTATACTACTCTTTTAAGAAATATTATAAACTTCTTCTTAATAGTAAAGTTTATAATAGGTATAGTTATTTAAAATAATTCTATTATATAGTAGTAAATACTATTTATACTTATAAGTTTTTCTAGTTTCTTTTATAGTTTATATAACTTATTAAACTTACTATAGTTAATCATTTATTTAGTAAGACTACTTATTTAGAGGATATTAAAGTAACTAAAGAAGAAATTTTAAGAAAGAAAAATATTACTTTATATACTATATAGGTTAGGTTAGATAAGTTTATAATATAGTTAGATTATTTATATAAGTAGAAGAGAATAATATTTTAGAAGAGTGAGGAGGTTATAGAGGAGGAGCTAGTAGTATCTTTTATATTATAATTTAATTTATAGGTAGTTATAGTAAATTAGATCTTAATATAGTTTTAGATTAAAACTTTAATATTTGAAACTTCTTATTAGAAAGGTTTTAATTTCTTTTTAGTATTTTAGGTAAGTAAATAGGAGTTAATCTAGCGTGTTTTAATTATTTCAAGAGGTATATATATATATATATATATAGGTTATTTCAATAAGTTAAGAAATTATATTTAAGGGTAATACTTATATTTTTCTTTTAATCCTTATTATTACTATTTATACTTTTCTATAGTAATTCTTTTTATTTATCTTAAGTTATAAATAAATAAACCTAGCTTATCTTTAAGATTAATATTATTAAGTGTTTAAATATATTCCTTAATCTTATTATAGTAGTTAATTAAGTTATTATTTAGTTTCTATATATTATCCTTATATTTATAGTTCTTCTATTTAACTAATTAGTTTTATACTTTTTTCTCTTTAGTAGTAATTAAGTAGCTTTTGAAGTTTTTATAGTTTAGTTTATTACTTAGTTATTTTATTTTAATGTTTTGTGAAATTTATTATATATCATTATATAAATTTAAGTTTTCTATAGGTATTTACTTAGATATCTTTAACTTACTATACTAAAGTAATTAGTTAGTTTAATTAAATAAGAAGATAATAATAGTAATAACTTACTTCTAAAGAAGCTATTATAATGGATAGTAAAGTAGTAATAGAGATAGTATTAATAGTATAAGTAATATATGAGAGAGAGGATAGGTTAATAGTTTAGTAATTAGTAATTAAGTAATTAGAAACTATATTACTACTAAAGTGAAGTTAAGGACTATAAAGTTATATATATATATGCATTTAATGTTAAGAGACTTATAATTATATAGCTAAAGGTTATATATCTTATTAAGAGGTGTAGAGTTAGAAGGGGTATTATGCTAAGTAAGTAAAGATTATAATAAATAGCTAGAAGATATCAGATTAAGTTTATAGTTAGAATAAAAAGAAGATTCTTTTATATTTTCTCTTATTATATTATTATATATAAACTAAGTAACTAGTAGTAATATAACTTAATTATCTTAATTCTAGTTAATATATATATAAGGATATATTTTAAGGATTTAGTTAATTTATTCTATTTATCTATTAATTTATAAGTAAAGTTTATAGTAGATATTAATTATTTAATACTAAGTTATTATATAATTAACTTCTAGAATTTAGAAGTAAAAATCTTATCTCTATTTAATATAATTTCTTTAAGTATTCTATAGTTACTAATAATGTATTTAAAGAAAGTATATATATATTCTTTAATATTATTTAATTTTTATAATAGAATAAAGTAAGTATATTTTAAATATTAGTTTGTAATAATCAGAATACTATTAAATATATTCCTATAAGAGGGTTTTAAACTTTTAGTAGTTTAATAATAAAGTTAAGTAATTTAGATTATTAAGTAGTTTATAATATAAAAGTTATTATGTTTTATATAGTTTATATTAAGTAGGCTTATTTTTAAGGTAGACCTTATAATTTTTAATTTCTTTTACTGTATATTCTCTTATAACCTTTTCTCTATATTAAGTAAGTATAAGACTTTATAACTACTTTATTATTTAGTTTATTAGCTAAGCTAATATTTAATTATTTAGCTATTATTAAGAGTTTAGCTATTAGTATTTAAGTCTTTTTTATCTTATTATTTAAAGATTACTTAGGTTTCTTAGGGATTTAGATATTATAATTTAGCTATTACCTTAAAGTATTAGTTTTACTATAATTTAATTCTTTTTAATAAGGAATTTAGAAATTTAATTCTAATAAGTATTCTAATTATCTAACTCACTATCTATTTAGTACTTTTAAAGTAGTAAAGTATGAAACGTTCTTATAATCAAAATATATAAAGTTCTACTTAAAACTGTCTTATAAAATCTAAGATAACTAAGACTAGTTTACTAATAATATAATCCTTAACCTTTTAGAATTTTATTATAATTCCTCTAATATAAAAAGTATACTTTTATACTTTAAGTTAGTAAGAACTATATTAATCTAGCTATAATCTTTAATAAACTTATAATAGAAGAGAATAAGACCTAAAAGTCTTTAGACTTCCTTAAAGTTATTAAATACTAAGTATTTTTTAATAGTTATAACTTTATTTCCTAATATATAAACGTTTCTAAAGGTAATAGTAAATCTAAAGTATTCTGCTTTTTATATATAAGATTGACTGTTTTTAGGTTTTAGCTTTTTTAAAGGTCTAGAAAATAAAAAATATATTTTCTTTATTTTTTTAAATACTAATAAGAAAATAAAGATATAATCTAAATGTACTATAATATAGATATTAATATACTTATATAAAGTTTAGTTAATTATATATCAGAATATTATAAAAGTATAAATAAAACTATAAAGTATAATAAAATATATAAAATATCTTTTTTAGTTTCTAAAAGTAGTTTTTTATGCTTTCTTTACTTTATCTTAATAAAGTTATAAACTTTTTAAAAATTAAAAGCTATATTTAAGCTAATTAGCTCTTTAAAGAAGTTATCTTATTTTATTAATAAGTAGTAATTAGTAATAATTCTATTATTTTATAAAGTATCTAATAGTTAATATTTAGTTATAGTTTTCTATTTTTCAAATAGAATTAACTTTCTTATTAATAATACTAAGAGTTTAATATAACTTTTCTTAAAGTTCTCTTTAATATATTTATATAAAGCTGTTAGTTCTATAAGATTCAGTCTATAGATATAAGTAAACTATAGCTTTTTTCCTTTTTAAAAAAGGACTTTATAGTTGAAACTAATATATTTAAGTAGTTTAGTTTCTAGTCTAGTTATAAGAAGTTTCTTATAAACTTAATATTTTGTTTTTAAAATAAGTAGAAGTAGATTACTCTTTACTAAAGATCTACTATTCTTAATAGTTATAATATAAGTCCTTTTACTTTAAAATAGTAAAAGAATTATTTTATTACTCTTTATTATAATGATTTATTTAAAACTTAGTCTAAAACTACTAAGTCCTAACTAAATACCCCCTAAAGGAGAATTTAAGTAAAACTAAATATAACTAGCGCTATAAAAAAGATATAGGGCTAGAATTACTAATACTAGTATAACTAGTATAATTATACCTAATAAATAAAATACTATCCTTATAACGATTAATTATATATTAATATAACTAAAAGGAATAAAATAACTATAACTTTATCTAATTAGAATAAAAAGTATAATTATATAAATTACCTATTATAGTAATTCCTATAATTAGCTAAAACGAATAAAAACTATATATTAAGTTAGTTACTATAAAAAGTATATATTAATAGAATTAATAAATCCCTAAAGTTAATAATATAGTTATTATTAACAAAAGTTAATATTAAGTTAAGATTTAAAACTAAAATAATGAAAACTAATAATCTATAATAAATCTATAAACTATAACTATAATAATACTATAGATCTAAAATATCTAAATTAGATTAAATAAAGCTATAATAATTAACTTTATAGTAAGGTTTTTATAGTTAATTACCTATTATAGTAATTACTTAATTAAGTAATTACCTAACTAAGTGAAGGTTTGTAAGGAAAAAATATATTATATATATAATAGATTTTTCCACTTAGAATAGATTTTAAGGAAGTAAGTAATTTAACAGTTTTATCTATTTAACTACTACTACTACTTATTACTACCTTTTACCTATTATTACTATTATTAGTATTATTTCTTTTATATTAATAATAACTATTTATACTAGCTATAAATAGTTATTCTTAATTATTAGTAATTTTATTATAATAACTAACAAAACGAAAAGTTTCCCCCTTTTGCTATATTATATAATATTTCTACCCCTAATAATATTACTTTAATTATATACTCTTTTACGCTTAGTTTGAATAAAGCTAATTAAAGACTATATTATTATAATCTTAATAAAGTTAGCTTTTACTTCACTCTATCTATAAGTTCCTTATTTATAAGTAATAAAGTTAGCTTTAGCTTTACTATTAATTAGTATATATATTATTTATTAGTTAATAATAATTATAAGTTTTATCTAGTAGATAGATCTTTTATTACTTACTTATTATTATTTCTCTTTAAAAATTATATTTAGTTTCTTAATTACTCTAATTACTTTAAGTAAGTAATTTACTTTCTATTTAACTAAATCTTTAATAAGCTATTTTTATCAATTCTAGCTTATAAAGATTAAAGTTTATTCTTTTTATTTCTTTAGGTATATTTTTTTATTTTAGTAGTATATTTAGTATTTATCTTATTAGTATTCGTTTTATTTTATTTTTAAGTAATAGTTATATTTTATTTAGAATTATAAACTTACTTAGAAGATTATAATATTATCCTTAAATAATATTATTATCTATCTAACTATTATAAATATTGCTAAGAGCTAGTAGTTAGAGGATACTGAAGAGTTTATAAAAAGCGTGTATTACTTAGGAGGAAGTTACCCTCCTAAGCGTCCTTAAATTATAAGCTTACGAGGCTTGTGCTAGTTATATAACCCGCTCCCTCGGTGAGGCTCACTGAGGGGGCTGCGTAAGGCAGAGGACGTATCGTGAGATAAACCGTTATAAATATTAAGTAAACTTCTTAAATAGATTTATTATTAAGTTTTCTAAAGTAAAGCTGATAGTTATATTTATCTCTTTTATACTACTTAAATATATTAATAAATAAAATTATAAAGTTTATCTTAGTTATATAGTAAACTTTCTCTTTCTCTAAAAGTCTAACTATTAGTTATATTAAGTAGCTACTACTTTATTAAGAGGTTATATTAGTATTTAGATTCCTTATTAAATTCTTATCTATATTTTATTATAAGGGTATTAGTAATTTTAAAATATTAAATTTATAATTTTTTATTAAGTTATTCCTTTAGCTTTCTAGTAATATTACTATTATTAGTATATATTATAGCTAGAGTTTTAGTTCTAATTTTAAGACTAGTTATATAATAACTTAATTATCTAAAGTTACTACTTTATAAGTAATATTCTAAAACTACTAAGTCCTAACTAAGTACCCCCTAAAGGAGAATTTAAGTAAAACTAAATATAACTAGCGCTATAAAAGAGATATAGGGCTAGAATTACTAATACTAGTACAACTAGTAAAACTATACCTAATAATTAAATAATTATCCTTATAACTATTAATTACATATTAATATAACTAAAAGGAATAAAGTAACCATAACTTTGTCTAATTAGAACAAAAAGTACAATCGTATAAATTACCTATTATAGTAATTCCTACGATTATCTAAAACGAATAAAAACTATATATTAGGTTAGTTACTATAAAAA
>JAKMXA010000591.1:0-18454 GCA_025328625.1 Colletotrichum sp. SAR11_240
GCATAATGGGGATCCATACAAAAACCATAAGTAAAAAAAAAACCCAAAAAAAAAAAAAAAAAAAAAAAAAAAAAGAGACCAAAGAGACAAGCACCAGCAGGAAGAGCGCGGGAGCCAAGCCTCCAGGGGACCCCCCCAAATATTACCATTTCCCGCTTTCTCCAATTAATAGCCCGCCGCTTGTTCGCCCGCCCCTGAACCCAAGAAAGAGAGAGAGAAAGAGGGTGAAGCTGCCTCTTTCTTTCGGTTCTTGCCCAAGCAGCCCGGCAGTCAACACCACAACCACACCTTTTTCCTTTCTCCTTCTCTCGCTTTCCCTTGCTGGAGAATTACTTTCGTTTCTTAGAATCTCGGTTCTTTCCCCATATACCCTCGAATCTCTTTCTGTATTCCCTTTCGCCGCAGTCTCCTAGCGGAGTGTCTGCGTGGGGAACTGCTCCAACGCCGTATTATTGACTTTCGACAAACGCGCAACACCGTCCTCCGTCGACGATACCTACTCCTCCTCGCCCCCCTATCGCGCATCTTTCGCGACTCCCCCACCAATTCCCACTACCCGAGGCGAGGCGAATCCGCAACCTTGATCATCTTGGCTCCCCGTGTCTCAGATCCCTTTAACGGTCTCCGACCCCTCGTCGACGCAGCAGCCACGACGACTTCGTCGACCTCTCCGTCCGCTCTTCGAATGCCGCGCGCCTCCCCCCGCTTCAACAAACAGTCGTTTTCTTAAAGGCGATTCCTCACCGCCAAAATGCCTAGCCTGTTTTCCCGCCTCAAGGGCAAAGACGGTGCGACCAAGAAGAAGAAGGGCGCGAACTTCGATGCTGCCGACCATCTCCCCGCGAAGCCACGATGGGACGACGCTTATACACGAAAGACGGTCGAACCCGAGGAGATCCAGGACCTGATCAGACGCTGCACTGAGGAGCTCAAGGCTCGAGGTACGACCTTCTTGCATATCTCGCATGTGCACGCATCAATCTTTGTGCCCAATGCGACCTATCGCGACTGCAAAACTGACATGCTTCCTTCCGTCTCTAGCTCTGGACCACCCTTTCCTGCTCCTTCCATTCCGTCCCACCTCGGACCCTAGTGCTGTCCGTACCTTCATCCGCCATTTCTTCGATGGCAGTCAACCGCTTCGCGGCGAGTTCTTGTCGCAAGAGCTTCGCATGACCGAACCCATGGTATGTGTCTTGAGAATGAGGTTCCCTGGGTCGTGCTAACACCATCGAGGTCATCGCCGGCGTTGTAAAATGGTGTTGGAGCAGATTGCCGGGTGGTGTTGTTGGCTGGGATGCGTATGAATTGTTCAAAGTTGGCGAGCAAGGTAAGTCGCACACAAGGATCAGCCACCCCTTGCCATACCACAGTGGCTCATGCGCCTTCCAGATTCGAACATGGCGAGAGACTCGTTCAAGACATTCATCCCACTCAGTGTCGACAACGGCGCCCGATCATGCATCATTTTCGACTTCTTCGACCTTCTTTCCGCGATTGCAGCTCATGGAAAGATGAACGGTTTGGGTGGCCGCAAGCTCTCTCGTATGGGTGCATGGTGGGCGTTTGAGCACAAAGACACGGGCAGCGGCTTTGAGGGTGGCTATAAGTCATGGGCGAGGTGAGTATAAATTTTGCAATTGCGAATCGTCAGCGCTAACACGCTGCAGCGCCGCCGATGCTACGAGCCATCTGTTCTTCGCATACCTCAGGTCGCTAGCTCCCCAGAAGCCTTCCCAAGGCAGCATCTCCATGTTGCCCATGTCACTACAGAAGCTCTTGCAGGAAACCGAGTACCCCCCTCAGAAGCCCTCGCTGATGCAGTCCTCTACCTACAAGGTGGTCATGATTGTCGACGCAGTTTCCCCTACGCCTTTCGCCCTTTTGAGGAGGGCAAACCATTTCCAGTACCGTGACGAAGATCGAGCTCTGCGAGAGTTTTCCGAGTACGAGGATCCCGTCAAAGCCCTTACCGAAGAGTGCCGCCGTGTCTTGAAGGCGATTTCTTCGGCCAACCAGTCGCAAGTGTCCAGTTCCAAGCACTCCACCAGCTTGCGCGATGCTTCCTGGTCACGTTTCGAAGACATTGGCTTTACCAGTGCTCTTGAGGATGAGGACGATGACGAGGAAGCGGCCGCCGCCGCTCGCAAGCCGCAGGGCTTGAGGACGACACCAGCAGCTGGAAACGTTGGTCTTGGCCGACCAACCACACCGTCTTGGGCAGACTTCCTGTCATCGGGCTTCGTTGACGACAACCCGAACAACCCGAACATGCTTTTGCCGCCCGATAAGGTGCTGCCGCCAATTGAGACAGCTGTTCGCCAACGAAGTTCTCAATCTCACAACCCTAGACTCGAATCGGATCGCCTGGAGCCCGGTGAATTGGCAAGCATAGCACGTTTCGACCTGGATGAAGCGTTCTGGTGGGTCTGGATGAGCAGTCTTGCCCCTGAGGAGACGCCGGAAAGAAAGTCAGCCTTCGGCCGCTGTGCCGTCATCGAGACGGCCATTCGGTCTGGAAGATGGCTCGTCATGGAAGAGATGGTGGCCGGAGCTGCCCCTGAACCTCAAGAAGGCGCCTACATTGCCGAAAAGAAGGGGTTTTTCAGCTGGACCAGACGCAACAAGGGCGTCAACCGTCGCAAGTCGACTGGAAAGCACGCCTTGGAGAAGGGAAGCAAGAAGGAGGATCCAAATGTGAGCAAGTCGAGCATTGGTCCAGATCAACAAGCTCGCATCCAGGCAGCTGCCGCACAGCTCCAGGCGCGTCAGCAACAGGAGCAACAACTGAAGCAGCAGCAAATACTTGCAGCACGCCGAGGACGCAATGACGCATCGGCCATGGAGAAGACTACTAGCGTGATGACTCTCCAGCCCGATATCATGAAGCAAGCTTCTCCGGCAATGAAGTGGGCGAACAAATACGACAAGGAGGCAATTCGGGAGGCCTATCTCGCAAACAACACTGCTGGTCGCGGTATCGGAGTTTCCACAATGCAGAGAAATGGAAGCCACGGCCAAAACGAGTACACGAACGGCCATACCAACGGTGACGAACTTCGCCCCGAAGTTCCGGAAAAGTCGCCTTCTTTACAGCCTCAGCCTTCGCCATTGACCATGAACTCGCCAGGCATCCCCCGAACACCCTCGCCGCTGCCGTCCCAACACAACGACGAACCGCCCGCGCCCATCGAGAGGGATACTGAGACACCGAGTGGCCTCCAGCCCGCCGAACGATTCGACTCAGGCGGAAGAAGCTCGCCGATGCCCCCGCCCAAGGATTCTTTCGACCAGGGCCGCGAAAACATGTTCACTCCGGAACCGGACACCAGCCCCAAGGACAAGAAGCAGAAGAAGCTTCACAAGGAAAAGACTGGCGGTGGCGGCCTGCGAAAGCTGTTTGGTCGTAACAAGAACCGGAACTCCAAGCTCCCTGAGAACGCCGCCGCGGATGTGAACGGTATGCTTCAGCGCGAAACAGCAACTCCCGAACCGCCAAGACACGCTCCGTCTCCCGTTCCCCAGCCCACTGCTACTGAGTCCAACCTTCCCACACCAACACCTATCGAGGCTTACGCCACGCCGATGGAGGCGCCTCAGCCAGCCCCTGTTGAGACCCAAGCTCACGAGCCGCAGTATGAGCCATCGGTTGATGAATCGCTCTCTCGCATCGATACCGAGGACGCCAACGAGGCTCACACCGAATTTTCCCGTTTCGATCAGGGTCCCCTCCAGGAGCAGCCCGCGTTCGTGCCCGACGACTCCGATGATGATGACGCGGCTCCTCCCCCCATCGCGAGACACAAGACGCCCGAACCGCCCGCGAAGATGTCCCCCGTCTCCCCCGTCTCCCCGACTGATGGGTCCCGAAGCCCCCAGGCGCAGGATCGGTGGGCGCAGATCCGCAAGAACGCTGCAGAGCGTGCGGCTCAGCGCCAGAGCGAAGAGCAGAGTCGGGGTGGATACAGCAAGACCACTGATGGTGACGATGACACTAGCGGAGAAGAGAGTAAGTGCAATCAAGGTAGCAGATACCCAATCACCAGCCAACTGACACTATTGCAGCAATCGAGTCTCGCGTCGCACGCATCAAGGCACGGGTTGCGGAGCTCACGGGCAACATGGAGAACTCCACCGCCCCGGGTGCTCGCACGCCTCCTCCCATCCGCCGATAGATTGAAGGGCCGATATGAGGCCGAACGATTTGATTTTCAGTTTACTGCGATTCTTTGAATGACTCCAGCATCGCCACCCCCCCATCACAAGAAAAGCACCATTTCTTCCGGTCTCTAATTCTTCGAGATGAAAACGGATGTCTCCGGCTTCACCGGATCCCTGGCCGGATCTAGGCTTCTCAGTAATTAGTCGCTAATACCTTGTTTGCTGTTTCTTCTTTTTTACGTTGCGGGTTGTTACACACAGAAGATGATACCACTAGAACAGCAAGCCGGTACGCACAATTTTCAATGGCAGTTTTTCAACTTTTTCTATTTCGACTTCTCCGCATTGGCGGCTAGAAACTGAGAGTCCGGAGGGGAACGGAGCATTGTCGAACGACGTGGAGGAATCAGTTCGATGCCGTCGCAGTTCATTTTTGTCTTCCTCCATCAATGAAGCTAGTTTTGTGTGCCCAAAGAAAAGCGCGAGTGAAGTCCGTGATCAGAACATAACAAATTTACCTATGATGTACAAGATGCAACATCATTCGTCCGAGTAGCACACATGTGACAGTATGTATACAGGCCCTAGTTCACGATCAGTGTTCCGAGACAGCCTCTGCAACTCGGCTTGCGTGTACAGTTCTAGTCAGAACAGATGTCCGTGTCACCCAATTCATCGACTTGACTCTTCACTACTTCACACCGAACTAAAGGCTTTCTACGATATACCGCCCATCTTTCCTGGGCTAGAGCAATTACTTTGACTATGCCATCTTCTACCTCACCGTCATCGTCGTCGCCGCCATTATTACTGCTTCTACTAGTCTTCTGCATGAGTAAGTTAGATGCACAGTAAATATAGCAGCGCAGACACAAGGAGATTGGGCGGTTCCTCCTATTGCAATAACAAGCGGCTCTTGATCACAAATTTCATGTAGAGCGCTCAAATGTTTCCATAAAACTGGACCAAGTCGCCGGGAAAACGGATCTCTTCATAACCAGGCCACTGACGTATGTCTTAATGATCAAGGGCTCATCCATGGTACAGAAAAGTCATCAGCATCGGGTCATCGTCAAACTCTGGCCCCACCGGCGCCCCTCATGCGCACAGCACGTACCTTGCGCTGCTTCGCCTGTGAAAGCGACGTTGACGAAGCGGCGCGGTGTGAACCTCCGCCTCCTTCGGGCGGCGGGCCTGGGGAGTTCTGAGGCTTGACCCTGTGTAAT
The DNA here is from genome assembly GCA_025328625.1 of Colletotrichum sp. SAR11_240. Lineage (NCBI taxonomy): Eukaryota > Fungi > Ascomycota > Sordariomycetes > Glomerellales > Glomerellaceae > Colletotrichum > Colletotrichum sp. SAR11_240. The sequence goes on from JAKMXA010000591.1 coordinate 5,388, forward strand.
CGCAAAGTTGAGCCAGCACGCCTTGCTCTCGACACCCTCAAGCTGAGTCTGTCTGCACGGGCTGGCTTCCGAGTACATTTCCCGCTTTTTTCGTGCCTTTTTTCTTTTTTTTTTCCTTCTTTACGTGTGGTGAGCGGTCGCGGCTCGGATTTCGGGTGAATAGTGACGCGATTCGGGGGGGAATGTGCCGCGATTTGGTCAGTGGGGAATACAATATACCCCCTGAAAGAGTGTAAGCGTGGTACTTTACCCTAGTAAGTGCATATTACTGGTCAAGGTCTGACGGCGAATGGAGAATCTGTGCTGAGTAATTATGTGGAGAGCGTCGATTACGGCGGAGCACTTTGCTGGTATGGAGGGTAACAAACATTTAGGGGTTGTATTGTAAGTCGGCCGAATGAAAGGCGGAAAACCCGGATGTCGGCATCTGCATGCACGTGAAGAGTCAACTGACTTGGCGCCGACAGAGCCAGGGTCAATACGTGACAGTCGCGTGCGAAGAGGTGAGCACGAAAATTGTGAACAGAGAAGTATGGAGTTCCATTGGATCCAAGAGACTACAAAATGTATCTATGAATACAATCCCGATAGTGACTACTCATCAAGAAAATGCCCAAATCAAAAGTGCGCCAATGCGCACCCAGTACTCCGGTTATCACTATTTTACCCAAGCCAATGCCATCGTTAAAACGTCCTTCATCCTAGTACTTACAGCTCCAAGCTTGGCTCCTGGCCCTTGACGCGGCCAATCACCTGCTGTGGTGCGTACTTGGGAATGACCTCGTCGTCGTGCAGCATCTCGAACTCCTCAGTCGCGTCACGACCCATGAAGTTCATGATGGCCTGAGGACCACCGGGGTGCTCCTCCAGCCAGTTGGAGAGATCCATCACAACACCCTTAACGACGACCCACAAGTCCTCCTTTGTGTTATGCTTTGCGACCTCCTCCATGGAGAACTCCTTCTCGGGAATGGTAAACTTCTTAGGGTCGTTGGGCTTGTCGGCCTTCTGTCCGTTCTGGACGGGTGTGGGGCCTGCTGCCGAAGTGGTCTGTTGGGCAGGGATGCCCTGGCCACCAGCACCACCGGCGTTGTTCCAGTCGATCGTCAGACGGCCAGGCTGGGCAGGGTCAAGGTGCAGCGAGATCTGTCCCATACGGGCGGCAGCGCCACCAGCGCCGCTGAGGGCCTGCTGGAAGAGGTAGTTGCTGGCAGTGTCACCGGCAACACGGCCGTAGACGACACAGCCAAGAAGAGAGGAACCACCAAGACGGTTAGCACCGTGGACACCACCAGCCAGCTCACCGCAAGCGTAGAGGCCGTCGAAGGGCTTCTGCTCAGAGTTGAGGACCTGGGCCTTGTCGTTGATCTCGATACCTCCCATGGTGAAGTGGAGAACGGGCTCCATGACGGCGACGTGGAAGGTGTCGTTGATGTCGAAAGGCAGGTTGTGGAAGAACTTCTTGCCCCAAGGGTCCTTCTGCTTGCCATCAGCGATGGCGTTGTAGGTCTGGAAGGACTTCTGGAGATGGTCAGGCGAGCAGCCAATCTCCTTGGCCAAGTCCTGGCCGCTCATCTTCTTCATCAGACCACGGCCAGAGTAGTGGCGAGTGTGGAAGTCAAGGACGTTTGAGGCCTTGGAGTTGAGGACAAGTCTGATAGGGAACTTGTTCTTGTCCTTCTCCTTCCACATCATACCGGAGACGTAGTCACGGTGGCCAAGCTCGTCGCAGAAGCGGTCACCGTCAGCGTTCAGCAAGAGACCACCCTCACCACGAAGAGCCTCAGCAGCCAAGAACTTCCACTTGGAGCCGGGGTCCTTGGGGTCAACCAGACCGGTAGGGTGGACCTGGACCTTGTCCATGTCAATACCGTTACCACCGATGGCCATGACCATCTTCTGGCCATCACCAGTGGCGTGGGAGCCGTTGGTGGTGGCGAGGCCAAAGGTATCGGGACGGTGCTGCTTCAACAGAGAGGTGTCGCCGAAGTCAGCGGCGTAGCCACCAGTGGCGAGAACGACAGGGCCGTCAAGCCTCTGCTCCTCTCCGCCGAACTCGTAGTTGACACCAGTGATGGTGTTTCCCTCCTTGTTCAGGCCGGTGACGCGGGCCTTCTTGATGATCTCGACTCGGTGGGGCTCGGTCTCGGCGAGTTCCTCGAGTCTTTGCATGAGAGCGTAGGTGATGGCCATGCCGGGGAACTTGGCATCGTGACCACGATGCGTACGGGGCTGGGAGTGACCACTAGTGAAAAGTTAGTCGCTGTTGCGGCGAGGGGCGCGCAGCTGCAAACTTACCCTAACCGCGAAACGAGGGTGAGGTCCAGGTTGAAGACATCCTGAAGCCACTCAACGGCAGCAGCGGACTTGTATGTGAGGACCTTAATGAGGTCGGGGCGGGCCTTGTCACGGGCAGACTTCAACGTATCATCGTAGAACTGCTTGACGCTGTCGGCAATCTTGGTGTCAACCTGTGTGCGCGTCAAGGCACCGTTGATACCGGAGGTGGCCTTTGTGGAGTTGCCTCCGAAGAAGCCTGATTGCGACGGAGTCAGTACTGCGACGATTTGCAATGCGCATCGTTAGACTTACCCTGCTTGTCGAGAACAACAACGTTGCCACCAGCGAGGTAGATGGTGTGCGCGGCACTCAAGCCGGAAACTGAGAACACACGTTAGCATGTGACGGCACGCTCGAGAGCGAGGTTGGAGAGAGATGCCACTTACGACCACCGCCGACGACGATAACTCTGGGTGCCATGTTGATTGATGTGTACAGATGCGCTCCAAGAGAAAGGATGGAGAATCAACAAAGAAGATGGGGAAGATGAAGTTTGTGGGGGGAACGGAGGAGAGTTTATGGAGGTCGAGGTTTAAGAAGAAAACGGGGAGATGGACGAGAGCGTGTGAGAGGAGCGTCCCAGTCGCCTTCGTGTCTAAGCTACGCCGAGGGACGATGGAGGTACCTCACGGCAGGGCCAGAAAGGTACGGGGTATGCGTACCGAGTACCTTGCAAACAAAGGGTGTGTTGCTGCGGCCTTGGGCGTGGTGCTGGTGCGGTGGTGCGGTGCGGTGCGGTGCTGACACGGCGAGTCGTGAGCCGAGGTCGAAGCGCCTGGGAGGGAACAGGGGGATTAGCACTGGGGATTTTCATGGGACTCGACTGGGCCGCCCGCCGTGGTGCTAGCGGGTTTGGGGCCAGTTTGGGTCTGGGCTGGGGTGCCGTCTGGGGCAGATTGGCGTCACCCGTTGCGGCGTGCCAGTAAGAATGCGCGAGTTGGTAAGGCAGTCCAGCGGTGGATTCGGATCAGGTACTTACAGGGACAGCAGCAGGTCGGACAAAGAGACACCTAGACAATGGGATGCAACCGGAAAACACAGATTCTGGACAGAAGGGAAGCAACAGCAGCCTGCGCACACGAGGCAATTGGCTCCGGCTACGGAGGTTTTATAAATATTTTTGACGACGCAGCAGCAGGCGTAAGGGGGCCCTCTGCCTCTCGCAGCAATTCTGGCCGAGTAGTACCTGGCTTCGCTCCTTTCGGTGGTGGACCGCGAAGAGCAAAACTGGGGGAAGTGTGGGGGGAACACCAAAACTGTTGAAGCTCCTACGGGGCCGCGATACGGGGTACGCAACAGGAAACTGACTACGGCATGCACTGGACTGGATCTGTCTCGCTGTTGTTGCTGGGGAAGCTGGCCACGATGACCAACGGTAGGAGACGGATTGGAAAGAGAGCCAGCTAGAGTGCTACTGCGTACAGTGAGCGAGCGAGTACCCTACGGTCGGTCGCTGCCCGTGGCTGGAGAAGGGATGGCAGATGGCAATTCGACGAGTCCCCTATCCGTATCCGTGGTGACCCTTCGTCGCCTTGAGGCGTGCCGTTGAGCTTTAGGTTAGCTCTGACGGGCCACCCGACTTTCACAAGGCAATTGAGACCACGTTGGCGTGGAAGGCCGCGAAGAATTTTTTTTGACAGTTTCAGGCTCTTCCATTCTGACATGTGAAGGTTGTCGGTCACGGTCATGCTCGTGGTCACGCTGACGCTCATGCTTTATCCCAAGCTGAGGCGAGAGCCGCTGCGCTGTCTGTGTCTGCGTCCCAAGGTTCCCAATTACCGGAGGCATCCCGTCACGCCGTCACCTCTTACAGCGAGCACAGGCTTCCTGTCCCCACCGCCATGGCACCCGGAACGCCAAAAGGCCAACCAAATGTCATGCCTCGTGTCAAAAACGATGCAGAAGAACCCCGTCTTTGCGGTGAACAGGTGAATCTTGATAGTCTTCAACGCCACCGCCCATAGGAGACGGGACAGTTTCCAAAACCCTTCTCTCCAGCCTCCTTGCAGACGCGATCTAAACAATGCACCAACACTAGAGGCATTGCGGCTGCATCGAGCACCTGTTTGCCCCCTCTCTTCACGGGCTACAGACAGACTAAGGTAGTCTCACCCACACAAGCCTCTTCCCCCACACATTCTCCCAAGTGCATCAGGTCAGATGATGCCGGTCCGGAACTTTTAGCACCTGACCGAGGATCTTCCACTCCCACTGGCACTTTCCCCAGCTCGGCCAGCCTGCCACCTGCATTGCCGTCCCCTCTTTTCGGCCCAGCCTGGCTGCCGGGCGACCACTCAGTCTTCCAGCTTGTCCTCCACACTTGTGAAGGACGAGTTCTCTCCGCCTCTGCTCCGTGCCTCCCACGTAAGGTACTACCCTTCCCCCCTCCGTTCTGGGGCATCTTTGGGGGGCATTTGGGGGGCATTTGGGGGCTGGAGTTGGAGTAAGGTAGGTACTTCGAGGCAGGCAGGTACGGATAGCCGTGCAGCGCTGGACAGCCCAGGACAGAGACGGCGCAGAAGCACTTACATGTGAAAGAAGAGCTCGGGACAGACGTGCGGGCGGAACAGACATGGTCAGATGCTGCTCCTTCACGTCGCCGACAATTCAACATCCGACTTGCCACCTGTTCGTTCGTTTCATTCGTCTCTTTCATGAATCATGGATTTAATAAACGGTGCTGGAGCTTCGGGTTCCATTGCGCTACTCAAGAGCCAGTGGCTATCAATTTGATGGTCAGCGGTTTTCAAACTTTCGCAATGAGAATTGCTGGCTGGTACTGCTGCGTCTGTTGCTGAAAGCCCTTGCTTTCCTGTTCGAATGTAGCAATAAATCCCGACCTCTTCCCGTCGCGCATCTTCACCTTCTCCGGCCGGCCTGGCAACCCGCAACCTGGCAGTGCCCGCGTATGTGGGGAACAAAATCGAACGAGCCGTCTCCGCAATCGCTGCTCCCGCGAGACAAAAGGCTCCGAAGCCCTGCTTCACGTCTTGAGACAATGTCGTCGTGCTCGGTGAATCTCGGCGACTTCACTCATTTTCCGCTGAGGAAGGAAATGAGGTTCTCGTCAGGCGTAGAAACGCCAGTCCAGGCTCGGAATCTATGCGATTTTTTCTGAAATGTCATTTCCGCATTTTTAGATGTGTCGCGCAGTCCACGTTACTGTCTGCCCCCAAACGTCGCAGGCGCAACAGCAGGCGGAAGGCTCTGTACACAGCACATTAGGTGATGTCATGAGACATGCAGCCAATCAGAACCTGCAGATTTCCAAAAATCTGGTCCCGTGGAGAATCCAGCCGCTGCATCATCCTGCGTAAGGAGCCGCCAAACACCTTTCCAGACTGCGCTGCGGTGACGTGCACCACACTCTAGAGGCTCAAACCAGTTTTGCTGCCAGTGCACTTGCCTCCGTGAGAACCACTTGGGACGTTCCTTTTTCTGATCTGACCGTTAGATATCCGGCCCTGAAAGCATCATGAAACGGCCAACCACCCTTCTTGTTCTCCTGTCCTGTTCCGTAGCCACGGCGCAGTTGATGACCTTGCCCGTTGAACGCTCCGGTCCGTACGCTCCCCGCATTCTCCGTCAGAAGCCGCTCGCCCCCGTGAACCCTATCGGCCCAGCCATGCCGCCCTCAGACCCCTCCGACTCCCAGCCGCCTCCGGCACAGGACGGCGTCAGGCTCTCCGACGTGATGGGCCGCGACAGAAGCATCAACGTCTTCGCCAGCTTCACTCGCGACATCGAATCAGCTTCTCGCAGGTTAGACGACCAGACTCAGAACACAACGGTGCTTGCGCCGCTCAACTCCGCCGTCGAGAACTTGCCCCGGAAGCCCTGGGAAGACCCCAAGGAGTACCAGCACTTTGGCGAAAGCGCCTATGAGGGTGGTGATGGGCAAGAGAGAGCGCAGAGAAACATTCGCAGATTTGTTGAGGCGCACATGGTCACCGTCAGCCCGTGGCCCGAAAACCACAAGGCCAAGGCGATAGGTGATGATAGAGATATCTGGTGGGAGAGTAAGGACGGCACCAAATTTGTGAGTACCCTGGTTCATTGCTTGTTTTGCGCAATTACTGAGTGTACCCTCAGATCCAGCCTGGCAATATCGAGGTTGTCAACGTCGCAAGCACCGTCGCCAATGGTGAAGTGGTAAGTGTTCCAGTTTGCCAGCAAGCCAATCTAGGCGCTTTGGATCACAGACTGATTGGTGCGCAGTGGATCATCAAGGAAGTCCGCAACTATGTCTGAGGAACGTGCGACGTGAGCTGGCAGGTCCAGGTATGAGTAGGACGACTGATGAGAGAATAATTGGATACCCGCAGTTTACAAATCAATGGAACATTTATATCATGCGCTTCCTTGTGCGCCGAGGTGCGGGAGACAATGAGGCGGACGTCGCCGGTGCAAACACGATGAAATGTGAGCGATGCATCTCCAAGAGCTCAAGCCACAGGCGAGCTGGTGGAGCACACATCTTCAGGGAACCAGAGCACACATTCATCGTTACACGGCATAAAGAGAGGCTGTCGTCATGGCATTTTGCGTCACGACCAAGCAAATTGGAAGCATCGCGTATGAGCGGCAAAAATCGGGAACATTAGATGAAATCGCTACTGCTCCAAATCCGGTTAGCGGGTCCCAGAGCTTGTCGATAAGGTTCTTATCTCCACGTGACACGGCAAAAGCCGCACCCGGGCAGGCTCTCTCATTCCAATCAACCAGGAAGGGGTTTGAGCAAGGTGCAAGCTCATCACGAATTTTCCCAGCGTGACGTTATTCCTGACCTTCATTGCCGCCTTCCGAGACCTATCACCCTGATCCTCATGTAGACAGAGAATTAGCTACAGTATCATCAGTCTGTAAGTCTCGCTCGACCAGTGCGCAATCTTCCTCCCCTAAGCTCCCGGGCGACGCAGCAAAGCTTGCGCGGTTGACGATCCAGCCCCCCCCCTCTTGGGACGCTTGCGCCAACTTCCACAGCCCCTCCTGTCTCGCTATCGTCCCGCATTCGCGTCGCTAACTTTTGCATTATCAGAAGACGATCGATCTCAGGATGATGAGCGGGAAACCCGCCGGAGAGGGCGTCCTTGACTCCATGGAGGAGAACCGTCGCCTGATGGCTATGGAGGCCGAAAGGATGGATCGACGCGACAAGGAGCGACGTGAACAAGAGCGACACGAACAGGAACAAGCCGAAAGACGACTTCGCGAGGGCTATCCTGCCGGACCTCCCCATCACAGCAATGCCGGCTCGATCCCAATACACCAGCCCGTCGCATCACGCGCCATGGGCGCAATCCACAGCCCTGGCGGTCTGCTGGCAAACCACGGCTCAGGCTCCTCCGGTCCTCCTATGCCCCTCGGCGCCCCAGCCGGTCCCGGCGCAAACTTCGGCGGCCCCCTTCAGCCCGACAACAACAGGCCGCCGCAACACGGTGGCCCGAACAACCCGAATGCCCAGCATCAGATGTTCGCCCCCATCCCACATACGACCGGGCCCCCGAGCAACTCCCTGGGGGCCGCGAACGGAGGCCCCCCTGTCTTCGGCGGACCGCTCCAACAACGCGAAGGCCAACCACCGATGCAACAAGGTCCCTTTGGCGGCGGCGGCGGCGGTAACAGTGGCAGCGCCGGCGCTGGCGCTGCTGGAAGCCAAGGTCAGATGCAGCAGCAAGGCCAGGGCGGCATTGCCCATGGCCAGCAGCCAATTTTGAACGTAAGTCTAAATTTGCTTTATGAATTTCGCTCGACCAGAAGACACCATTTGTTGGCGCGCCTGCTACCTGTGGCTTGACCATCCAAAGTGGAAACCAGTGTGGGCTGGTGCGCCGATACGGCGCAGGTCAGGCAGGATGCATGGTCGCCCCGCGTGCATATTCCCGTTGTCGCCCAGGGTCTCGCGCCTCGCCTCGCCTCGTATTCCGCCTGAGTCTTTCGCGTGTACACTTCATCCGATTGTAATCACTACTATCGCTTCATTCATCTCATCTCCCTTCGTAATCTAACAATCGAATGCATCCTCCGCGATGGCGATGGGAGAGCACGGCATGGTTCAAGTAACGCTTGGATTTCGGCCTGTAGGGTTTACGACTGAGATCATGCGCTGACGATGTTTGACAGGATGCCTTGACGTATCTGGATCAGGTCAAGGTGCAGTTCCACGATCAGCCAGATGTTTACAATCGATTCCTTGATATCATGAAAGACTTCAAGAGTCAGGCGTACGTGTAATGAAGATCTTCCTTTACCGTGGCATCACTGACGATAGTAGCATCGATACTCCCGGTGTCATCAATCGTGTCTCGGAGCTTTTCGCTGGCCATCCCAACCTAATCCAGGGCTTCAACACATTCCTACCTCCCGGTTACCGAATCGAATGCGGCGCTGGTAACGATCCGAATACCATCAGAGTAACGACACCTATGGGTACGACGGTTCAATCGATCGCTGGCCGAGGCGCGCAGGTCGATGGCGGACACGCGCATCCTGGAGGCGCTTCGCAATCGCTCTTTCCCCAGCGCGGCCCCAATTGGCAGCAACAGCAGCAGCAGCCTCAGCACAGTATCGAGAGTCCCGAGGCCAACTTCAGCACGCCTGTCCAGAACGGCCCTGGTGGTTTTGGCCAGCAGGCTCAGAATCTGGCTGCTGCCTTTGAGGCTCAAGGTGCTCAGCAGCGTGGCCCTCAAGCTCAAGGTGCGCACCCTGCCAACTCTCAACAGCCACCTCGCAACGCGCATACCCCTACTCCGGTAACCGGACCCGCAAATGTCAACGGCAACGCAAGCCAGCAGCAACAACAGCAAGCAAACCTTGAACGCCGCGGTCCTGTCGAGTTCAACCACGCGATTAGCTACGTTAACAAAATAAAGGCAAGTTTACCTGCAAAATCCACCCACCACCGTCGCGTCGAATTCTGAGACCTCGCGCGCTAACCACGCTGCAGAATCGCTTCCAGGACAAGCCAGAAATTTACAAACAATTCCTCGAGATCCTACAAACCTACCAACGCGAGCAGAAGCCTATTCAGGACGTGTACGCTCAAGTCACTACCTTGTTCCACACCGCACCGGACCTGCTGGAAGATTTCAAGCAGTTCTTGCCCGAGTCCGCCGGCCAAGCGAAGGGTACACCTGGCCGTCCAGGTGAGGAACAACCGCCTGGTCCTGGTCCGAACCAAACTCCGCAGCCCATGGGTGCACAAAAGATGCCCCCCTTGGGCAGCTTCGCACCCCCGAGTGCTTCCAAGGAGAATAACAAGAAGCGCCCGAGGCCCGACAAGCAGACGCCTGTTCCCGCGCCAGCCGTCTCCGAAGTGCCGCCCCCAGTGATGCGAGCCGCACCCGGCGCAGCTCCCCCAACCAGCGCGAACAACAAGCGGGCGAAGCTTGCACACAACAAGGCTCTGACTGCTGATGCGCCAGCGGTCGAGCCGACGTTGACGCCGATCCTGCCTGAGCCTCTGGGACCCCCTACGGCTACCACGTCGAACTCGGACGAGATCGCCTTCTTTGAGAAGGTGAAGAAGTATCTTGGCAACAAGACAGCTTTCAACGAGTTCCTCAAAGTTTGCAACTTGTTCAGCCAATCCATCATCGATCGCAACACGGTCTTCCACAAGGGCAGTGTCTTCTTTGCTGCCAACCCTGAACTTATGGGATTCTGGAAGGCTTTCCTGAAGTATGAGCCGCATGATGAGGTCGTCGACAACCGCCCTGCTCCGCCGAGCGGCAAGGTTTCCTTGAGCAACTGCCGCGGCTACGGTCCTAGCTACCGTCTCCTGCCAAAGCGGGTATGTGTCAAATCTACGAAGATCCTGCGCCTGTACTGACTCTTGAATAGGAACGACTCAAACCCTGCAGCGGTCGCGACGAACTCTGCAACTCCGTCTTGAACGACGATTGGGCTTCTCACCCTACGTGGGCCTCCGAGGACTCAGGATTTGTTGCCCACCGCAAGAACGGATTTGAAGAAGGCCTTCACCGTATCGAGGAAGAACGTCACGATTACGACTTCAACATTGAGGCGAATTTGAAATGCATCCAGCTCTTGGAGCCTGTTGCTCAGCAAATCAGCGTCATGTCGCCAGTTGAGCGCGAACATTTCCAGATGCCGCAGGCGTTGGCCGGCCACAGTACGTCTGTGTTCAAGCGCGTCTGCAAAAAGATCTACGGTGATAAGGGTCCTGAGGTCGTCAACGATTTGTTCTCGAACCCGCTCAATGTGGTTCCGATAGTTTTGACTCGCATGAAGCAAAAGGATGAGGAGTGGCGCTTCTCGCAGCGTGAGTGGGAGAAAGTGTGGCACGCGCAAGTTGAGAACATGCATCTTAAGAGTCTTGACCACATGGGTATTTTGGTGAAGCAAAATGACAAGAGAAATCTCTCTGCCAAGCATCTCGTCGACGTCATCAAGACGAAGGCTGAAGAGCAGAAACGTCAGCGCAGCCTGAAGGGCAAGGCCCCACGCCACCAGCTCGTCTGGGATTTCTCAGACAAGAAGGTTGTCATCGAGCTTCTCCGTCTGATGATGCTTTACACCGTCAGCAGCGGCCAGCACAGCGTGCCCGAAAAGGAACGCATCACGGAATTCTTTGAGACCTTTATCCCCGCCTTCTTTGATATTCCTGAAGAGGAAATCGAGGGACGCCTACCCAGACTGCAGGATGTCTCGGAAGAGGATGATAACGAAGAGTCTGTCCCTGCGGAGTTGACCAACGGCCGCAGCCGCCGTACCGGAAGAAGGGGTGACTTGCTTCGTGGCGTTCTGGATCCTGGACGTAATGGCTCCAAGCCTCGCGGGCAGAAGGAGGGAAGTGCGGCATCTGGCAGCAAGGAAACTACTCCTGAAGTTGGTTCTGCCAACGAAGAAGAGATGCCCGATGCACCCGAAGAAGGTGCAGGACCGGAAGTGTCCAATGAGCGTTGGATGCCCATCGTTCCTCAGCCAATCGTCACCACAGGCGACGACACTCTGTTGACTGCGGACGGCGAGTTGAAGGCAGATGGGTTCTTCTCCAGGCCATGGTACAACTTCTTCTGCAATCAAACCATCTTCGTCTTCTTCAACGTCTTTCAGACTGTTTACACCCGCCTGAGAGACGTGAAGGAGAGCAAAGAAAGCGTCATCGAGGAGATCAATCGCCAAAGCCGGCCGCGTCCTGCCAAGGACATTGGGTTGGCAGATAACACACTGAACTACTTTAGTCCTCAGGATGATGCTTCAACGTTTTGGCCAAAGACCCTCGACCTAGTGGAGGAGTATATTGCCGGCGACATTGACGAGGTCAAGTACCAGGATGTACTGCGCCACTACTACCTCAAGAGCGGGTGGAAGCTTTACACCATTCAGGACCTCTTGAAGACTCTCTGCCGTCTGGCCTTGACCTGCAGTAGCACTGACGCCAAGGAGAAGACGCCGGATATGATCCAGCAATATCTTCACAGTCGTGAGAAGGACGAGACCAACTACCAGGCCGAAATCGCCGCCAGGAAGTACGCGGAGAAATGCGTCAAGGATGGAGAGATGTTTGTCATTTGCTGGGTAAGTTTAAATCAACAACGGTTTTCATCACCATCTAACCAAATTGTAGTTCCCGCAAAAGACTGAGGCGACTGTTCGCTGGCTTCAACGCGAAGACACGACATTCTACATGGACGAGATGAAGGCTAAAGACCGCTGGCAATATTACATCTCGTCCTTTATCCAGGTTGAGCCGACGGAAGGCGTGCCTCGCCACAAGCTCCAGAAGGCTGTCCTGGCCAGGAACTTGCCAGCCAGCGACGAGAAGTTCGATGAAAGCCAGATCCCCAAGCCGATTTCGTATGATGAGGACCTTTCTATCAGCATCTGCCTCAACACGAGCAAGATGGTCTGGAAGGCAGGTACGTCTGAGTACTTTGTCTATGACAACATCCCCAAGGAGAAGGAAGCTCGGGAGCGCCATCTCGAGAGACTCAAGAACGCGAGCAACAAGCGCGACACCAAACTTCGTGAGAAATTTGTCTTCAACAGCCCGTGGATGAAGGGCATGAGCCAGGCAGACGTGCAGAAGTCCAACGAGGACTGGTCAAAGTGGCTCAAGGAGGGCGTTCTCCCGTCTTCTGAGGCCGGCGACGCCATGGACACTGCGGATTGAAACAACTCTGCTTACGCTCGGCCATATGCGGATTCCGGGAGGACAGATGTGTCTTGTGGGAAAGTAAGGGGACTGGGTGAAGAATGCATTTCACAATTACGAAGATACCAGGCGGCATAGCGGTGCTGAATGGCTGGCTGCCATGTTACCCAGGGCTCACATGGATTTATCTTTAAATAACCCTCATCCCGCCTAATTCTTTTTGGCCGGGGGGTTTTGGCATGGCGTGGGATTGGGTCATTGGCGTTTTACTTCATTCCTTCATTTTTCTGTTTGTACCGCGCCTTGAGGTGATGGGTAGGGAGAGAGGGAGAGCAAGAAAAAAAGGAGGCGGTCTTCTCAGCTGGAGGGATACTTAGTTGTCTTTCAGTTCTTTTTTCCTTTTCCTTTCCTTTTCTACTACCTCGATGTACAATAGTTACCATAGTTGCACAAAAGAGTTATGCATACGACGAACACTGCGAATCCTCCCGCGGCAAGAGATTAGTGATCCCCATGAGATGAGTGATCCTTGAACGTGTGGTCCACCTCGGCCGATGTCGCGACACCAAATCAGGTCTCGTCGCTCGGTTTGGATCCGTTGCCTTCC
>JAKMXA010000592.1:0-18263 GCA_025328625.1 Colletotrichum sp. SAR11_240
GGTCAGGCACCCTTCTGCAGGCTGCAGAGTGAAGACCCAGTGCAAAAGAAAGAGAGCGAGAGAGGGCCGCGGGATCCAAGGGACGCGAGAGAGAGCCTGAGAGCATCTGAAAGGGAAAGTGGCACATCCTGGTCGACAGATCCCCATGTGTCACGCCCGAAGGCCGGACGAGGGGTCCCATGCGTGCGTGAGTTCGGCGGGTTTCCATTGGCGTGTTGGAGTCTGTTGAAGGTTGAGGTCGACCGAGGGTAGAGAAGAAGGGACGAATGCACACAGACTCATAGCATTGGGAAGGGCGCCTCTGGACTGGACGGGTTCCAGGGGAAGAAAGGCTCGACGCTTGCTGTCACAGCATGAGGTGAGGTTCAAGGTGGGAGGATGGATGGATGTGGGCCAGCGATGTGCTGCTTGGGATGGGGGTGGCTTGCAGGACAGGGCCTGAGGTAAGACCGAACGAGATGGTCAAGCTTTTGGCTCCGCTGCTTCAGCTAATTACAGGTATTCCCTCGGCTCTGAATCAACAAGGAGTGCGGCGTGCTGCCGGCGGGGAACAGGAAAAGAAGCAAATGCCAAATAAGATGGCGTTCTGTTTGGTCATGCAAGAGACGCGGAAACGAGAGAGAAAGAGGCATGGAAAAGCAACAACACAGCTCTCTCTCGCAAGACAGACCAGACCTGTGTGAGAGAGACGGCAGGCAGGTTCTGTCTATCCTTCTCTGGGGGGCGGCTTGCAGTCTGCAGATGCAGGGCTAGCTGATGACCCCATTCGGACAGCACATTGTCTCATTCGCCATTGTGATTCGTGGATGTGCCTGCCCACCTCTGGGGCTCTCGCTAGTGCTGCGTAGAGGTGATGGATCAATGTGGTGGTGAGCTCTTGGCTCTCGAGCTGCAGGTATTCAAGCTGATGCTTTCTGATTAAAGACTATCACCGTATGATGACGATGATGGAAGACGACGGATCGTGAGGAACAAAGGCAGACAGGGAAGATGTGGCCCGGTGATTAAACTCGAGCCAAAGGTATGCCTTGCACAACTCAGAGGATCAACTCAATTCCAAAGCAGGAAACCCATCGAATGCCACAGCAGCAGCAGCAACAAGTCATGCAGCACCTCAGTAGCACGACAGCCAGCCACGAAAACGCCCAGTACCACAGCTCCCCTTTCCCACAGGATCCAGCAAAATCAAGCTTTCCCAAGTGTTCCCTCACACCAGCTTGGCCTCTCCTCTACGGTGCCTTCGCTCGCCTGCTCCTCCCCATCTTTCATTTCCCCATTTCCGCCCGTCCACATGTGCGAGCGGGAGCACGTGGGGAGCTGCCCTGTGTGAGAGGCTCGCTTGCAAGCATCAGCCCGTCGGGCGAGTCCCCTCTGTGTAAATGATCAATAGTCATTGCCATTGTCCCATGACTGACTGCCAGCCGAAGCAGAGCACATAATACCGCCGCGTCCAGGCCGTTGGCATCGGAGAAAAAAAACGAGGAAAAACCACAGCGAGAGAGAACCCATTCATTAATTAAGAGAAGCCCACTCAGAAGAGACATACCGGCACGGGCACTCTCCCAGTCACGATAATGGTCGATTACCGTGCCTGTCCATGTCCCATGTGGACGCCGTAGAATTGCGCACGGCACGCGGCAGCCCGCCTCTGGCTCTAACAAAATACGCCATATTAGGGCGCATTTGGACAGACGAGGGAGAGAGACAGAGAGAAACCAGGCTCCCTGCCCGGTGCCCATCCATTGGTGTTGCTGTTGCGGTTGCTGTCCGTGTTAGCGTCCCATTCGACTTTCTGACCGTGTGGTATTCTCGTTGGGTGCCATGTGGAATATCGGTCCCTAGAGCTGAAGCTAGGCGATGACCCTCCCATCCCCTCCCCTCCAGCGTCCCCTTTCCCGTCCGGGATGCTTAGTCACGACTCGTCCAGCCCACTTCAGCCAGCCCAAGCCCAGCTCCCTCACGATGCTTGGCGCCGTCGTCCCCGTGGCCTCGTACAGAGGGAAATTGCGCGCCAGCTGCGCCCGACTCAATGCAAACAGGCAGCGCCGTTCACTTGCGGGGGAAGCAAAGATCAGTCAATCAGCGTGCCAAGACAAGACACGATCTCGACAAACGGGGAAGAGGGCAGAAATTTGACAGCGCATGGCTTCTTCAGCTGCCTCAGCTTACACGCTGCCCGTAAGCAACAGATCGATCGCCTCTGGCCGATGCAACTCGACGGCGTCATTAGAGCATGTCACAGCTGCATTTTTGGCCTTCAAACAAAAGGTCCCTCTCGATATGCCGAAGGCACCTATCAATGACACCATGCAGACTTGCTCGACGGCGGCGGCCCCTTTTTCCCACCTCCTGGTGCGAGCCGGCGCCAAAGACAAAACTGCTGCATCCAAGCAATGGATCGACGCCAAGGATCCACCGATCAGTGACGGGCAACACACAAATCGACGGTTGGTGTCCAGGACGACTGACTGCGTTCGACGGCGGCGGTTGCTTGCTTCAGACGGGCTCAAGACTCGGGACATTCCGACGGATGCAGCCCTGATATGTCCCCAGCGACAAACATCTGGTGGGTTTCTGGTTTCGCGCCATTTCGTGAGGCATTTGGAGTGTCTCTTGCTCTCTTTCCTCCGTGCTCTCCTGCTGTAATGTCCGAGGCTTGGCCCCGCCGACTTCAGACGTGAATCCATAATCCATCATCCATCGAAGCGTCTGAACGACCCCCTTCATGATCGACATGACAAGCAATCGCCGAGCATTGAGCGAGAGGAAACCTCGCTCGCATTGACCATTGACGATGGCCGATTGACCACTGACGATGGACAAAGAAGGAAGAATATCCATGGTCATTCCCGTCCATGGCAACTGGAGCCTGGCCTTGACCCTTTTTCCTGCAAGTCTGTGACAGTTTCGTTCCATCGCAGCCGAGGGCCCCACCCCGGCAGAAACAGCAGAGCCCGCTTCTTCTTGCCCCGACGTGAGGTTGTCTGAACGTCAAAACGGTTTCAAGCAGCTTCAAACGAGCTTTTCCACCCGCGTGCATGCCCATGTCGGCCCATTGAAAATGCCACTTCGCCGACCGTGGGAATGAAACTCCCCTCTCCCAATGATACGAAAAAAATCCGAATGGCATGCTTTGCCTACCCTTTGCCAAGCATGTCCGGTAATACCTGCTTCAGGTCAAAACTCGAGGCAAGGGAGGTCGAGCCGACTCCATCCTCCGTCGTCGCAGATCCCTCGCTTTCTTTCGTTGATGTCATGTTGCCTTGTGCCTGGCGAAGGAGACGGCCAAAGGAAAATAGGGGATCGACGATGGGCAGGCAAACTCCACAAAAAAGATGGGCTGAGATGTGGTTGAGGCTATTCGCACTAGCAACCCGCCCGAAACGTCAGTAACTCGGGCCCTTTCCTGCAGAGGAGGGTCAATGGCAGCACAACCACCGCAACCGCAACCTCGCTGCTAGGTTATCCGTCGAGGGCTTTCCGGCTGGCCCGCGAAAAGTTCCAAAATAAGCAGTCCCATCCAGGGCAGAGAAAAGACTGAGAGAGACTGCTGGCCCGCGGGCTGCTGCAGGCTGCAGCGTTCTTCTTCCGGCTTAGTCCCTGTAGGGCGGCGCAAGAGAGGTCTGGACCGGCCGACCTTGTCCTCGACTTCCTCGTCAACGCGGCGGGCCCAGAGGAGCGGTAGGTGCTAAGAGGGCGTGCTAGGCAGAGCTGGGAATGGTAGACGAGCACGCGACCAGGCAGCCGGTTGGGTTGGGTGTAGTGTACCTACTTTACGGCGCGGAGGCGGAGGCGGTGTTCCCTTGACCTTTGTGTGCTGCTGCGCAAAGTGTCAAGGGAGGGGGGGTTGGGTTGGTGAAATTTCCCGCGAACGCAATGCGCAGCACGGCGTTGTGTGAAGAGCCAGTGGGATGCCGTGTAGCGTATTCCGCAATATGGGAAAGAAGAGGGAGTCCAGGCCAGGCCCCCAGGGAGCAGCCGTAAACAAGCTTTGAGCTACTGCGGGGCCGGTCTTCTTGTTCTTCATTTACAGATTAAAACAGATATTCGGGCCCCAGAGGAGCTGCGATGATTGCTTCTGGAAGTCGTTCGTATTCCGCGGACCCTCTAGGGCGCATGGCGGGAACGGTGATGCCGGTGCCCTCTTTGGGCCAAGCGAAGGGTGCTGACATCGCGAAATCTATAGTGGCAGGGTGGAACTCCGTTCTAAGGGTCCAATGGGCAGCATCTCAGCACACGATAGTCGGGCGACGATGGCTGTGCTAGTGGACCATGATCACCGTGATCAATTATGGCGGATGGTTCGTCGTTATGCGGTTCGTGGTTTTTGTCTGCATTGGTTGTCTCTGAGAATCCGGGGGAGGCCGCGGGCCGCGATGGCAGACGCGTTCTCTTGGGGTTTAGATTCTTTACGGATACCAAAGTGAGGTAGGTAGTGTAGATTGAGTTGTCAATCATTCCGGTTGACGTTGGCCCTGCATTGCCCGGAAAGTCAGGATGGAGATGGGACGACTACGACGACTATGACCACGAAGACGACGACGACGACGATCGATTGACTTTCGCGTCGTCCGCGCAAGCTTTTTGGGTTTCGACATAGTACAGGACGAAAAAAGAAGTTCCCGAAGCTTTGGCATCCCGCGGACCCGGGCGAACCTCCATCGTCGTGAATTGCGCGTCACCACCATCCCGAGTCAACCCAGACCAGAGCAGCCGTGTGTGTTCAGAGTTGAGATGGGCGAGGCGGATGAGACAACGCAACACATACATCTGTTGCAGGCAGGCAGACATCCGCGATTCCTAGATTTAGGTGCGTTTCCGTAATACCCGACTCCCGACTCGGGCAAAAGTTAAGCTTGCTGGCAGAGGTGAGAGAGCTGCAGAGTTGCACGCGGGAGCAGTGTTCTCTACGATTGGCTCTGTCTTTTCCAGGAAGCACGGCGGGTGCCGCTCCTCTCGGCCACCGAATAGCGAGCCAAAAAGGTCCCCAAAGCGGTTAGTGGCCCGGGCGGGAGACCCCTGCCAATCTGGCCTGACTCGGGCCCGTCCCCACCAATCTCCTTTCCCCGTCTGTGCACGCTCCCTTTTTTTTTTCAATTGGGTGAGCTGCATATGGATAGCACCTATTCAATTAACCACAGTGGCCAGCCTTGCGCGCCCTCGCTCCAACTTCACTCCATCCGAGACCGCGAGGCTGAGAGGGTCCGACGCCTCGATGCCAGCAATCCCGCCCATCACCGACTCACACGGCCATTGAGCGCTCGCACTGATCTCGTGTCTCTCTTCTCCCCCAACGCCGCGTCCGGCGGCACACGCCTCAATGTCCCCGACAACCCCGACGGACTACAATGCCCCTCCGCCCCTAACCCGCTCCTCCACCCTCCCCGCCGGCCTCAACGGCACCACCAACATCACCACCACCAACGGCGCATCCTCCACGACCAGCTCCAGCGTCACCCCGACGAACCTCCAGCCCCAGAACCGATCCCACCTCGCCCCCGAAGATGCCTTCCTAGCGACCTCCCCGCCCCGCCGCCCCGTGCAGTCCTTCCCGGACGCCGGCGTCGGCGCAGACCACCGCGCCGCCCGCGCCCGCCTCCGTCACAACGCCGGCGGCCGCAACAGCATCGACCCCCTCGCCGACGGCATCCAGCACCGCTCCCGCTCTCGCCGCAGCCGCAAGCGCACCTGGAAGAAGCTCATGTGGGTTAAGCAGAGCTACCCGGACAACTACACCGACCAGGCCACCTTCCTCGAGAGCCTGCAGCGCAACCCGCGCCTGCAGCCCTACGACTTCTGGCCCCTGGTCGCCGACTCCACCGTCATCGTCCAGCACGTGTGCTCCGTCATCGTCTTCATCGTCTGCTTCGTCCTCATCTTCCAGGAGCGCGTCTCGCCCGTGTCCATCGTCTCGTGGGGCAGCCTGGCCACGCTGCTGGGCTGGCTGCTGTGGGAGCGCTGGGAGGCCGACGAGGAGCGCATGGCCGTCGAGCGCGGCGTGAGCGGCGTCGTCGAGCCGGGCGTGGTTACGAAGCGGAGGGAGACGGTCAGCCGGAGGACGGGGAGCATGCCGCGGCGTCCGCCGTCGCAGGTCGACGAGTCCTCCACGGCCACCACGGCCACGAGCTCCGTGACGAACCTCTCCACGAGCGCCGAGCGTCTGCCGCGACACTCGCACTCCGCCTCCGCGAGCTCCCTCATCTCCTCCACCTCGGCCACCTCCCAGCCCGCCTCGTACCGCCGGCACAGCCAGGAAGTGGTGACGGGCAGCAGCAACCCGCCGCTGCCCCGCCGCGCCTCCTTCCCGCTGCCCGGCGACGACACCTCCCGCGTCCACCAGCGCTTCGGCACCATCAAGAGCGCCATCCTCATCTACTCGACGCTGCTCGGCCTCTCGCCCATCCTCAAATCCCTCACGCGCTCCACCTCCAGCGACAGCATCTGGGCCATGTCCTTCTGGCTACTCGCCATCAACATCTTCTTCTTCGACTACTCGGGCGGCGTGCGCGTCAACATCCCCGCCTCGCTGTCCACCAACGCCGCCCTCATGGCCTCCACAGTGCTCGCCAGCCGGCTGCCCTCCACCGGCCAGGTTTTTAGCTTGACGCTCTTCAGCATCGAGGTGTTTGGCCTGTTCCCCGTCTTCCGGCGCTACGCGCGCCACCGCAGCTGGGGGTACCACTACGCCATGACGGTGTTTCTGGTCCTCGGCGCGGGCGCGGGCGTGGGCATTATTCTCGGGGACCACAACGGCGCCGGCGGGTGCTGCTGGCCGTGGAAGAGCGCGTGTATTGGCATGGTTGTTAGTGTGCTCATTGCGGCGATTGCGATGGGCGGGTGTAGTTGGTGGCTGATTGGGCTGCAGAAGTACAAGAATGAGATTTACGGCCCGTGGGACCCCGCGAGGCCTATTATTATGAGTCGACGGCTGTGGGACGATGGTTGAGAGAAGGGATTTGATGATTCGATAGATGTGAATAGAGTGGTTCTAATTATATGTAACGGACTGTTTGCTCCTCCGCCCCTATCTCGTGAGTACCCGGGCACGTTCATGACAAGCCGCTTCAAGAGTCATGTTATTCAACACAACTTCGGGCATGTATTAACAACGACGAGGCTCAGGCTACTGACTCTTTCGCCGTGACCGTCGCCACTTCCGCGTCGCGAACAGATTTCTCCTTCTCGCCCTTCCCGTCCACCTCGCTTGTCTTCGCCGGAGGGGAGCGGGCGTGACGGATTCCATAGTGGTCCAACACGCTATCCAGCACGATGTCCAACGCCAAAACCATCACCACGAAATACCCAACGTCACGAATCCGCCCCCACCGCTCGGCCCTCAACTCCTTCTCCCAGGCGGCGGCCCTCTCCAGTTCCTGGACGTACTCCTCGCATGTCGGCGCGCTCTCGCGCAGATTGACTGCGACCAAGGGTTTGCGGCGGATGAAATCCAGGACGCTCTGGGTTGTGTCGCGCCCGGGGTCGGTGTAGCCCATCTCTTTGCGGTGTGCATCGATTTTTTTTTGAAAATGCTCCTTCGCTGCGTCCAGCTTCCTCTGGGTTTCTGTTCGGAGGGCGAGGCGGTGCGCTTCGTAGGCTTTCTTTGTGGCTTCTAGGGCGTCTTTGTTGCTGAGCCGCTCGCGGGATGTGTTGGGTGCTTCGGAGGAGAAGTTTTGTCGTCTGATCAGAGATTGGAAGGCGGTTGATGAGTTGAGGGTGGGGGTGCGGGACGGGACTTGAGGTTTGTAGATGGAAGCCCGGCTGGTGAGGGTTTTGGTGATGGCTCGCTGGGAGCCGCGGACTAGGCTTGAAAACATTGCTGCGGTGGGATACGCTTGTTTTCTCTTGTGATGTGTGATGTTTTTGTGGTTTGGATTTCATATTTTGTGTTTGGGAGTTGATGATGGGGTTGTTATATATCTGGTTGGACCGTTGAGGTTGCTTGCACCTGACAATCGGAGAAAACAGGAGTAGAACCTTGCGACATTCTTTATGAGCACTCAGTATAATGGTAACTTGTTTTAACTTTTTTGAGGTTTGTAGATAGACGAATGAATCGAGTACGTTC
This sequence comes from Colletotrichum sp. SAR11_240, assembly GCA_025328625.1. NCBI lineage: Eukaryota > Fungi > Ascomycota > Sordariomycetes > Glomerellales > Glomerellaceae > Colletotrichum > Colletotrichum sp. SAR11_240. The sequence continues at coordinate 8,066 of JAKMXA010000592.1, forward strand.
TTATTGTCATATACAGCGTCTGGGATGAGTTGAATGGTGATGCTGTTAAACCTAGTCGTCCATGCCTCCTCATCAATTGGCCCAAAAGTAATTTCTATACTTCAATGAAGTCCTGCTACCTTGCGTATCCAACTTCTCATCAGGCGCATCCGACTCGTCATCCGGCTTCAGCCGACTATAGAACGGAACAGGCGTCAATTTCCATATTATTGCATTGAACACGATAAGTCCCAGTAACCGCTTCGTCACCATCCAGATCATCACTTGCCAACACACTAGATCGGCGGGCATTCGTCTGAAGAAGTCGTTGTCGATTTTCAGCCGCGGCTGCTCCGGCTGGTTGTGTCCTTTACTCGCGGTCATGTTGACACGGTGCGTTCGTTCGATCTCCAACATCTCTGCTTCGACTTTGGAGATACGCTGCTTGAACGCCTCCTCGAGTTTCTGCTTGTCAAATAGAAGCGCGCGCCGGTGCGCTGCGTAGGCTTTCTCATAGGCTGCCCTGGTGGTCTCCAGGGTTGACTCTTTCGTATCAGGCGGCTCGGGGAATGGTGATGGATTGCGTGGTGTGGAAGAAAATGGTTGGTGTCTGGGGAAAGATCGGAAGGCGCTGGATGAGGTGGTGACTGAAGAGGTGCGGCATAACGGTAGTGGAGAGGGAAGTTGTTTTTCATATGCGCAGACTCCATTCGTGATGGCTCTCTGGGAGCCGCGAAGTAGACGTGGAAACATTGCTTCGGCGGGATGTAAACCACGAAGATAGGCAGAGACAATAATCAGATACGGCAGTTGAGTATGAATGAGTCTGCGGGAAAAGCTTTCGCTCCAGCACAGGAAAAATGGGGTTTCTTTTGGGTAGGTATTTGGGACATTGAGGTTGCTCACACCTGACCGCCAGAGAAAACAGGAACCTTGCGTTTTCTTATGCTTACCCTTTTCGAGCAGCAAGTATGGAAGTAACCTGATTCTATTTCTTTTCTGCGTGTAGATGGATGAGTGGAATACTCTCACTATTACAAGCTGCGTCTAAGAGGGGCTGAAAAGTGCTACTGTTCCTAGTTATATGCATGTCCTCGTCTCCAGAGGTAGCCTAAGGGCCGCTCACGAAACAATATCTGGCTCTGTCTTTGATGTAGGGGTGTTGTCTGGTGAAGTCTCTTGCGCCGTCTCATTCTCCTGCTTTTTGGGCTTTTTGGGGTCTACTATCGTACCGACGACAGCAATAACAATGGTCGCCAAGACCAACTTCCAAAACATGTATCTCTCCTGTTTCTCGGATTTGTCGAAATCCATCTCGATTTTATCCAACCTCTCGCTTAGTTGACGCAATGCCTTCTTTTTTTCGCGTGCCTTGTTTTGCATCTGTATCCTCTGGCTTGTGCTTCGCAACGCGAGCTGATCTTTCCGGTACCCCCTCGGCGGCACTCGGTGAATATGCGCCAGCTGATTCTTCCGGTCAGCTCTTTCCGATACTCGATAAATAAGCGCAAGGCGCTTCTTTCGTTCAGCCCCTGCTGCTACTCGGCAAACGATGCCTCTTTTGGTGGTGCTGTCGCTCTTGTTGTTGGCTCCGTTCCCCCCGATGGGGTCGGTTCCGCTGTTGACTGTGACTTTGCTTTGGGAGGAATATTGCCTTGTACAGGCAAGTGGTCTGAACGCTGCGTATGGTCGTTGAGTTTGTTTTGGTTGCCGAATCAATGCTTCCCGGCAGAGCATCGGTGTTTGACGTGATGCGCCTGGGCGGGTAAGGGTGGTGATGGCTCGTTGGGAGCCGCGAAAGATGTTTCGAAACATGGCTTATGATTTGGAGCTTTACTCTGGGTGTGTATTGGTGTTGTTCTGATTGCTGTATCTTGGACGAGGATGAATGCCGTGCCAAGTTCAACATCATAATCATGGATGCCTTAAGTAGTGAAGAGGAAGCGCAAAACTCACCAGGTACTCAGCTTCGGCACCTGGGTGGCAACATCTCCATTGAAGAGTTTGGCTTTTTCCTGGTTACAGCATATAGAGTTTCTTGTTTTTCTTTCTTCTTCTTTCAATTCGAAGTAAAGCAGAGCACATGGTAGGAAATATCGGAGACAACATCGGACCTTTTAATGGTATTCGTACTATATGGATCTATGTGAAAGGCGTGCCACCCCTCCGGTCATCTCCCGTCCCCCGAGAACCTCCATTCAGAGCCCCTAGATCCACCTGTTGATACCGTGAGGGTAGGCCGAGCCAACACACGACTCTCCCTGGCACCCTGATTGGCAAGGGCCGGAGGAGTCAGTGTTCCGTCCGCAAGAGCCCGCGTTTGATACGTTACTGCTCTTGTCCTCCCTCATCGCCTCCCCCATACAAGCATAGTCCGTTTTACGGTTGTTTCGTGGCTGGCCGTTTTTGATAATCTTCTCGAGGCAGAATAATGTCAGATGGTAACTTCCAAATAAGCCCACGACGAACATGGCGCCGTCTAGAGCTCCCCAGCCCCAGCGTTGTTTGATGTTCATGGCGTACAAGGCATTTTTATCTACTTTTACGTCGGGGTTCGCGGGATTTTGTCCAAGTTTGTGGTGCCTGGGCTGAGGCTGAGGCGCGGGAGTTATGTGAAAGGATCTGGCCTGACGCAAGAGGCATTTGGGAGTAGGAACTTCATGCCCAGAGCCCTTGAGGACGATGCCAGTGAAGACTCTAAACATTTTGAGGTTGTTTTCGATCTTTATGTGGGTGATTGTATATGTTTGGCGGGTCTGGAGTCCAAAACGTGATGAAGTATTGTGGTGCGTTGTTTTGTGTTGATTCAAAAGTCGTGAGATATCTACCACTGCAAGCGTTTGTTGATCATTACGAAGGAAAAATCCATTTCAAGACAATTCGTTGAAGCTCTGATATCGTCGGTGCTCTGCAGTTTGCCCCGTTCGTGCCGTCCACAACCATGAAAGGTGTGAAGTATCCATCCATGTTGGACATCAAGCTTGTTTTCTGGCGCCAACTTTGGACTTCGCAACGGATTTACAAAGAACCTGAAATTTTGTTTTCTTAATCCTCGTTCATTTCCAACTCGATCGAAGAATCGTCCTACATCGAAAAAATCAGAAACCATGTCATTGCAGCCCTGCGGCATCGCCTGCAGGCTCTTCAGCCTCACGGCCAGAAGGCCTCTTACATCTCGATTGCACAAACAGAGCGGCCTGGTCGCTGCTCGCCTGCCTGCATCAATCTTCCATCCTCCTCGTTGGGGTCCTTCGGGAACCGCTAGAGCTTTCGCAACAACACCACCCCGCGAGGCGGCAGACAGCCCCATCTCGACCCTCATCCAAAAGCTCCGCAACGAAGTCGACACCGCCCAGGCCCAAAGCAGAAACCTGGTAGAGAGGCTTCAAAAGGCCGACAATGCGAACAGACGACTTTCCGTGAAGCTGGAAGAGTCCGACGCGGAGAGACGCATCGCGCAGATGCGGTACGAGAAGATGAGCGAGCAGCTGACGGAGAACAACAAGACCATGGAGCGATGGCAGCAGCGGAATGTTCGTTTCCAAGAGCAGTTTGAGACTGAGGCGAAGAGGAACCATGAGAAAGCCAAGCGCGTCTTTGAAAGGAAGTGTGAGAACAACTTGAAGTCGTACTTGAAGCTTGCCGAGAGCAAGGATGCCCAGATTCGGGAGCTGGAGGGCATGAATGGCACGGCCTGGGTGGTTGCTGCATTGATCAAGGTTGTTGGGGGGACCATTTGCATTGGCATCATTCTACATTTTATCTTGTTTGCGGGCTTGGTGATTGAGGAGGATTTGAGGAAGGCGAGGATGGAGAATAAGAACGTGTGAGACCGAAGCGATAGAGGTTGAGGACCGCTTCTGATCGATGCCATTTTTACTGTGCTATAGAAATAATCTTCCATGAAACGGGCTCACTTATATATAGTGCCACTCCTGATATTATTATCGTTCTTATCCCCAACAGTGTTCTTCTTGTTGTTGTTATCCCTATTATAGTCCTTGTTATCGTTGTCGTCCTTATCGTCGTCCTTGTCGTTGTCCTTGTCGTTGTCCTTGTCGTCGTCCTTGTCGTCGTCCTTGTCGTCGTCCTTTTCGCCGTCCTTGTCGTTATCCTTGTCGTCATCGTCGTCCTTGTTATTTTGTTCTAGGTACCTGGTGATCATAAATTTAAATTTATTACTAGATTTGATATGAATTTGATGCAGCAGAGTAGAAATATAGCTATATGGAAATGAATATGGAGATATTTGCCCTAGCTACTGAGTAGGTAAGGGGTTTGAATCACCTCTCTACTGTGTTTTCTTGTGCTCGAGGATCTGGACCTCAAGCGGTGGGTGCCTTCTATGTTATCAACGAGGGAAGGCGGGCTCTGCCACAAGCACTTGCCACCAAAGACCTCTTTCCTTACATGTCTGGTTAGTGCTTCTCACTTTTTTATGCCGCAGGCCTACTTCACCTTCGCAGCCGGCTGCTTTAAATTCTGCTTTCCTCTCACCTTCACCATCCCAAATCCACCTTCCCACCCGCGACCTATGGCTCCCATTTTCCCACCCTGCCCTCACCTTTTCCTCTTTTTTCGCCTGCCCGAATCCTCACGTCCCTCTCCCCGGATCTTTCCTCTTCAGACCGCTCCACCCACTTCTCTGGCTAGTGTTTTGCCCAAGTTACCTCACGGTCTCTCTTTCCAACCCAACCCCCATGGCCAACCGATCCTGAGACATCCAATTAATTTGCTGAACATGGACGGAGAAGTCGCTACAGCAGTTCTTCCCGGATGGAAAGCCCGGCCTGAGAATAGAGCACAAGCCGACGCCCAACTTCGGAAGCTGCTTGAGCCACGAGAACGCCTGAAGCAACGGGAGCTACTGAGACAGCAGACCGGCACAGACGCGAACAACCAAAGCGATGATTTTGAGATTGACCAACTCGACGGATCTTTGACAGTTCTGTCCGAGCAGCTGTACAACAAAGATACGCACTTCATCCTTGAGCTGATCCAGAATGCGGACGACAACGCATACGGCGCAAGCACCATACCCAGCTTCGGTATGAGGCTGGATAAGAATGATGGCGACTGCACTTTCCAGACCGGATGCAACGAAGTGGGCTTCACAGTCGAGCAGATTGACGCTCTCTGCAGAATCGCGAGTAGCACGAAGAAGAACGAGAAGGACGTACGTACAGGCTACATCGGCGAGAAGGGTATTGGCTTCAAGGCTGTCTTCAAAGTCGCCGATGTAGTGTACATCAAGAGCGGCTTCTACAGCTTCAAGCTGGACAAACGCAACGGTATGGTCGGAACACTGCTGCCTTTGCCAGCCGATTTTCCAGCGTCAAAGTACCACGAGCACGATCGCTCAGCGACACGGATGACACTGCTTCTCAAGGGCATAGAGCAATACGACAAGATCTCTAAAGAGCTCACCAAGATCAAGCCCGAGATACTGCTTTTTCTGCGTCGCTTGAGATCTATTTCCATACACAAGGGGCAGGAAACCACAGTTTACTTGGCGATGCACAATGAGTATGAGGAGAAGCTTCAAGGTGAGACCAAAACCATTGACTGCCAGAAGCAAGGCGAATCATTTCGCAACAAGAAGTTTCTCATCACCCGAACGATGGTGAACGACATGCCAAACGAGGAGAAGCGAGCAGGTATATCCGCATCGGAAGTTACGCTTGCGTTTCCCCTGAACAAGTACGGCCAGCCGGAATTCCATCCACAGCATGTCTTCTCCTTTCTAGCTGTCGCTTGCCATGGATTCCCTGTAAGATGACCTGGACCACTATCTTCTACATACAATTGACATGATTTCAGTTCTTGATCCAGGGAGATTTTATTCTACTTGCTAGCAGAGAGGGTCTTTCAGCGGGCAATGCCTGGAATAATAAGCTAAGAGATGCCATTCCGGCAGCCTTTCTGCAGGCAGTTGATCGTTTCAACAAGATTGAGGGATGTCTTCGTTACTCGTGGCTACGCTACTTGGAATACAACGTTTCCTACGACCCATTCTGGAAAAGACTTGACGACCAGCTCACTCCTCACCTCCGACGCCATCCAATCCTCCGCAACAGATTGGGGCATACCCGAAAACCTGCAGACCTAATCTTCATCCCAAAAGAGTACCGATTGGAAGGCGAGCCTCTTCTCGACTTCTGTTCTGAACGGCATCTTGCTTTCGAATACCTTTCACATGACGCCACGTGCCTCACAAGTAGTCTTCAACGCCTTGGGGTTTCGATTATGAACGACGAGATGTTCGTGAAACATTTCATTCAGTGGGTAACTGAAAGACAGACCTCTACCTCTGAGATGGGAGAGAAATCCTACGAATGGCATGAGCGAACGGCACAGATTTTGGTCAGAGTCTACTCATACAGGAGAAAGTTGCGGTCGCTGCCAATAATACCGACACTTTATGGAGAATTTGTCCCGGCGTCCTCCGAGAACCTTTATTCTGTGTCTGCAAACGATGCATGGACTGCGCCCTCCAGTCTCGGGCTTCAATTTGTTGACCCGATGGCAAACGAGAATACACACCGTGCTCGTCTTTTCCGAGAATTGGAAATCAAGAGCATTGCTGCCGCCGACATATGCTACAAAATTCTTGGACTGCATCGACAGCAGAAGCCACGGGAAGCAGACAGAACCAGTCTCATTGAAGAGGCTGTTTACTTGTTCTTGAACTGGAAACAAACCAGAGGAGTCACGTCTTGGGGTCGCATTTGGCTGGTGACTTCATGTCAAGAAGTCGCACGTGCTCAAGACACCTATCTCATCGGCCCTGATAAGTCGTCGCAGATCATCGAACAATACAAGCACATTCCTGATGCTGGTATGAAAGTCATTCATCATGATTACTTTGAACGAGTCAAGCAGAGTCAGCAGAACTCCGGCGCCAAAGTTGCTGCAAATGCCACAGAACCCGAAAGTGGCGAGACGGAAACCTCGGCGAAGACAGACCCCTTTCATCAGTGGCTAACCGGGAAAGACTTGTGTCAGCTGGCAACCAGGCCAAGGCTCACCTTCTTCTATCGGGATTCTAACGAAGACAGACTCACAAGAGAATGGAAGTGGCTAAGCAAGCACGCCGTGATGGATCTGGTCTTGCTGATGAGGGATGATTGGGCGCATTACGCCGCCAATCGACGTACTTTGATACCAGAGGCAAAAAAGCTGCTTGTACCTTGCCGAGATGGGAAAGACCGCGAGCTGCAGGAGACCGCTATACCGTCAAGTTCGCTCCTCGAAGCGTGCCCTCACATCAATTTTGCAGACATTCCCGAGCCAAACGACGAGAAGTGGCGTTTTTTGTCGAACTTCTCGGTCATCGTGGAGGCCAAAGACGAGGCACGCATCCGCGAGCTTGAAGTGTTGCGTCGCGTTACAGCTCACGAAAATACCTTGGAGACGGTCCACCCCATTTATAAGTACCTGGCCAAGAACAGATCAATGATGTTGAATTCAACCGTGTAAGTACCTTTCATGTCCCGAATTTCGCTAGCTGATGATATCAGGGAATCTTTCGAATCAAGACGTCTAGTTTTCCATCCAGACCAAGGATGGGTAACGCCAAAAGATTGTGTATGGAAGAGTCCTACTGTTCTCAAACGTACTCGAGCACTTTGCGAGGTATATCCTGATTGTGACGGTCTCTTCCAAGGTCGACTGGGAATAAAAGATGCTGGGATGCGTGAGGTAATTCAAGAGCTGGAAACCTTCAAACATTCAGGTCAACCTGAAGATACAGAAGTGCTGAAGAGCGTGATCCTCCTTCTCAGTGAGTATCTTCAACAGCGGAAATCAGCTAATGCAGCGAACGATGCCGGACTGCTAGAAAAGATCAGAAACCTGAAGATCTTTCCGGTTATCTCGGATACTCGCTCCTCGGACCAGCCATCGGTTGTCAAACTTCGGTCGCTCGCAGATGATTGGTACATTGCAGATCAAAGTGCATTGAGGAGCGCCTTTCTGGGACGAGTCGAACTTCTCGACTTTGATGTTCTAAGAGAGATCGACAAACTTGTCCCTTTGATAAAATGGCTTGATATCGACCGCCTTCTATTGAGCACAGCGGTGAAGGAGTCAAGCAGTACTATCGGCCCAGCTGTGATGATCAATGACTGGTCTCAATCTCTTCAAAGGAGAGCAAAATTCGCATCCTTGTACGTCCATCCTCAAAATTTGGATGCTATTTGTTCGCGATACTGATCATTCAATAGGCTTGGAAACAACACGGACGGTTCTGCGAGCGAAAATGCTCCAGTCTATCGACTTTCGCAAGTCTCAAGCATTGTGGTTCATAGGAAAGTCGGCCAGATCCATGGTTTATCTGAAGACGGTAAAATCCTCATCGTGCAGAAAGATGGCTTCATTGACGTGTATGTCCTGCGCGATCCGTTCGATAACCAAGATAGACGGGTTAGTCGGGAGCTTTCGAAGCTCTTCATCGACCAATATCAAATCACCAAGCCAGAGCATGTCACGCAGCTTCGCGACATACTGGGAGCGAAGCTTAGCGAGATGGAAGATCTGCTGGAAGAGGTTGGCATCCGGTGTCCTTGGTCTGAGGAGACTCCTGAGGAGACCACCACTAAGTCGAGAACGGTCAATGTCGCCACTGTTTCGCCGGCGACATCAACAGCGGCAAAGAAGGTTCTTCAGCCTGTCAATGTGATGGGCCGGACTCCGTCTGCTTTCTCATCAAGACCCAATGGGCATAACAGTACTGATCGAGACCGCTTCAAGGAAATTGGTGTACTTGGAGAAGCTTGGGTAAATCAGTACTCCTAGACGACGAGAGCTGATGGAAGCTGACGATGTTGTAGATGAATGAGTATTTCAAGAAGCAAATTTCAGACTGGGACCCAAACCTACATTGGACAAGCAAGTTGCGAGTCGAGAAGGGCTATTCAGACTTCGAGGGCGACGAGTCAAAGACGGCAGATTTCACGTATACGGACGAGGAGGGCCGCATGCTTCCTGTCATGGGTCTTCCTTCTCCTGCTCAAGACTGGGGAGACAAGCACATCACATACCACATAGAGGTAAAGGGGACTGTCCTTGAAAACAGTGAGCCATTCCATATAAGCCAGCATCAAATGGATTTGGTAAGTACCTTGCGTCTCGGTTGATTCAAGGCTTTTGGCGCTGACTGTCGCAGGCACTCAAGTACTCAAAGGTTGTCCCCAAGGATATTTACGTGATCGCTCGTGTCTACCATCTGCGCGCGAACACCAGAGTCAGGTTCTACATCGACGCTTGGCGCTATATTAGCGCAGGCAGACTCAAACTTAGGAGTGAAGGCTATGAAGTCACACCTGCGGAAGAATGAGCTTGCGGGCGGGTGCATAGAAAAGGAGTTGGCTATGGATTGGTCTGGCTGTGTCTCTTGGAGAGTGCACATGAATGTTGGATATGGACAAATACCTTGTTGAGATACACTTCCACTTCTGAATTGATTGGTCTTTAGAAAGCGGCATAGAATATGCTTTGATGTGTTGTCAGATTGTCTGAACCCTACAGCTTGACTAGTCGACAGCAGTTTGTCGTGGGGCTTCAACAATAGAAAATATTTCGCCCCGTTCAAGCGCCACTCGAGACTGCATTTCGTTATCTATGGGATACGTGAAATGCTCGAAATCGTGTGTTTGCCACCTCCCCAGCCACTGTTCATAGTCAAGCCCCCAAAATCGAGCTTCAATCGTTTCTTCTCCTTCACCCAGAAAGCTCAATCCGCGTTGCAAGTATCGAGGAAACCTGAGAACCAACGGCTGAAGTCGGACGTGATCCATTCCGTTATGAGGTTGAGGCATGTGCTTAGCATGCATATGCCGGCTCCGTCACGAGTGTTCCCGATCCTGAAAGACCCGTGGATGATCTGTTATGTTGAGCTTGGTTAGCAAGGAGTCACAACCTTACGCAGTAGAGAGGGAACTCGACATATAAGCTGGTCGTCTCCGTCCTCTGCAAAACATCTGTTCCAATCAGTATAATCTGAGATTTGCTTTGAAAACTACATATAATGTATGAAATAAGGAAATCATAATTAATATAAGGATCATAAGGATAACGACAACAGCAACGACGACGACAAGGACGAGGAAGACAAGGACGAGGAAGACAAGGACGAGGAAGACAAGGACGAGGAAGACAAGGACGAGGAAGACAAGGCGAGATAAGAAAAGGAGAAGTAAAATAAGAAAAAATATGAGAA
>JAKMXA010000593.1:0-18124 GCA_025328625.1 Colletotrichum sp. SAR11_240
TTGGCCCTCTTTTGGTTGGTTTTTTTATCTGGCCTGGCCCATAACCCTGACCGTCAACTTCACTAAAGCTGGACCCCCCCCCCCACCCCCCCGGCCCCCCCCCCCCCCGGGCCCGTTACGAGTCGTTGACCATTGATGCACAGCGCAATTCCGTGAAGCAATTGCACCATAGATAAGACGGCTCATTCGCTGCACAGGTCGAATCGCTTATGGTGCGATCGCCCTGGATCATCGCGACACTGCGGCCAGTATTTTCTTCTCTGCACCCCTGCCATCCGACGTCAAGCCGGAGAGTTGAGATGAATTACGCGTAGAGACCAATGCCCAGATTGCCGGGTTCATGGAGGGCATCTATAAAGGTTCTTACATCTCCGCGGGACGATACCAAACTGTCGGGAATTCGAGGTTGTGATGCATCTGTCGAGGCTCTAATAACACCTGCAAGGACTGACAAAGCTGTGACAATTCCCGTTGTTCAGAGTTGCCGGCCATTCAGCCATGGCTTCATCCAACACTGGAGGGCCCTTCAAGGACCATCCCGAGGAGACCAAAGACGTTAGCACCTCCCAGTCGCAGGCCACGGACGCATCAGTGTCATCGCTGAGGGAAGTGTCCGACAATGCGTACGGGTCAACGGATGAGCATGTTTTCTCCGACCCCAGTATCGCTGAATACTGGCGTAAGGTGTACGAGAAGGCACAGTACGAGAACCGACACCGTTTCGATCCGAGCTACCAATGGTCGGCAGAGGAAGAGAAGAAGCTGGTCAGAAAGGTACGATTGACTGACCTGTTGACCACGGGACAATGTATTCGAATTGATGCTGACTTGGATGTGTATAGATCGACAAGCGCATCATGGTTTGGGCTTGGGTCATGTTTTGCGCTCTTGATCTCCATCGTCGTAATATCAATCGAGCGATTTCCGACAACATGGTATGTACGCCCATGGGAAGACGATTGAATACGAATGCCAACTGACCTGTTCAAAAGCTTCCGGAACTCGGCATGAATACGAACGATTACAACTATGGCCAGACGGTTAGTGCACCCAAAACATTCAGGAACACAATTAGACTCACACTCGGGGGTAGATCTTCCTTCTGACGTTCCTCTCCGCGGAGTTGCCCAGTGGGCTCATCAGCAAGAAGCTCGGTGCCGACAGGTGGATCCCAACCATTATGGTGGGTTGGTCTATCACGGCTGGCTGCCAGGCTTTCTTGTCGAGTCGCGCTGGCTTCTATGCCATCAAAGCCCTTCTTGGCCTGTTGATGGGTGGCTTCATCCCGTGAGTGATCGTTCGATATCGAGGAGTGTTGAACGTTGCTAACTCATAGTAGTGACATCGTCCTGTGGCTCACCTACTACTACAAGTCGAATGAACTCCCGCTCAGACTCGCCTGGTTCTGGACTGCGCTCAGCACCGTCAACATCGTGGGATCCTTGCTCGCCGCAGGTGTTCTCCAGATGCGAGGAATCGCAGGATGGTCTGGTTGGAGATGGCTGTATGTAAACCTGTCATGCATGATATGGATCTCCGACTAACGGTGCAAAAGGTTTCTCTTGGAGGGAATTGTGACCCTCATCATCGGGATTTTTTCGTGGGGTCTCATGCCCCCTGGTCCCTGCCAAACTAAAAACTGGTTCCGGGGTAAGAATGGATGGTTTTCCGACCACGAAGAGTACATCATGGTCAACCGCCTGCTGCGGGACGACCCGAGCAAGGGTGACATGCACAACCGAGAAGCAGTCGGCCCCTCTCAGCTGTTCAAGGTAGTCAAGGACTGGGAGCAGTGGCCTCTGTACCTAATCGGCTTGACCACATACATCCCGCCTTCCCCGCCGAGCAACTACCTCTCCTACATCCTTCGCAAGCTGGGATTCTCTGTTTTCCAAGCAAATCTTCTCGCCATTCCCTCGCAATTCCTGTTCGCCGTCAACCTACTCATTATCTCATGGGTCTCTGGAAAGTTCAAGGAGCGAGCCATCGTCTCGTCAATCTCCAATATTTGGATCTTCCCATGGCTCGTGGCTCTCGTGGCTCTACCTGCAAGCTCGAGTACCTGGATCAGATATGCCCTGTTGACTGGTCTGCTGAGTTACCCTTACTGCCACGCCATCTTGGTTGGTTGGAACGCGAAGAACAGCAATGCGGTGCGAACACGAGCTGTCAGCGCGGCGCTGTACAACATGTTTGTGCAGGCGGGCAACATTGCTGCATCCAACATCTACCGAGATGACGATCAACCCTTGTATCGTCGCGGAAACAAGATTCTTCTCGGAATCTGCTGCTTCAACATTGTGCTGTTCTACCTCGTCAAGGCATTTTACATCTGGCGGAACAAGGTTCGCGACCGTGCATGGAATGCTCTGACGAAGGCGCAACAAGAGGACTACACCCTCAACACAACAGACGAGGGCCAGCAAAGACTCGATTTCAGATTCGCGCACTGAAAATTGTTTGTTGTGGAGTTAGCTAGGCCAACTGGTTGTCAGGAGGAGGCTCGACCATCTGTGGCATTCAGTATGGAGCGCATGAGCAGCGGCTATGGGGCTGAACAGGATCACATATGAGCTTAGCATGGATGGAAATTAGACGTCAATATTTGATATGACAGCGACCAATTCAGTACCGTAGACTCGAGGCAACTTGTGACAAGACGTCGATCTCATGTTTCGTGAGAAAGACCAGTTCAATGAACCAACATAGACATACCTCCTGGACAAAAGCGCTCAAACCACATAAGAGCTCGTGCGTATCCTATGCAGGGATTCCCTCTGAGGTGATACGGTGACCGATGGACGCGTGATCGAAACCTTTTACTTACCAGCACGCACCTGTGGTCTATGTATTGCACCTAATGTGGCTGCTCACAAGCAGTATAGCAGCTGTGTAGGTTTCCATCGTCATTAGAAATGTGTTTGGTGCTCTTGAAGTCGCATCCATATTAGCAATCAGATTCTCGTGTGGCGCATTAGACGCGATCAAAGGCTAAGCTTATCGGGAATAGAGTCAATTGAAGGCAGGGTCTCTGGTGTCATGAGCCTATCAAAACACGGTCTGAGAGACACTACCATTTCGGCACTGCAGGCGACACCATTCCGGGCGCTATCTCCCACCGTCGGAGGGATTGTGATCCTGGCGCGGCACGTAAAATGATCTGAATCCTCTCAGGGGCTTGGCCACACCAAGGCACCAGCATTTGATGTCTTCGCTGATAATGCACTTTTCCCCCGCCATGCCGTCAACATTGCGATTCTGATCATCACAACGAATGGTGGTTCAGGACTCTTACAGCCTCGGCTGACACACAGAATCGGCAAACAGCATCGCACTCACACCGCCTACCCGTGACAGCAATGGGCAGCGTTCCTTGGGGAGGGCCAGCATGGGCTGAGCTTGACGTTACCCGAAACTGCACCGCGTTCGGCGCCTACGCTGCTTGGGTCACAACGAACCGCCGTTTCCCACTGTCGCGAGCTTTTGGCGTGCTGTTGTTCCCGAGGTCAATTCAACGCAGCCAACCAGTCCGCAAATCATCGATTGGCATGAGTGGGTTCGCTCGAACAGGACCACTCTGGCCCGTCAGGTGGCAGATATCTCGTCATGTCGGCCGGAGTTGTGCCAGGCCATTGGCTCCGAGATTGACGGCGGCCTCGCTGGCTTTGGGGTGAGCACTTCACATTTGCCTCGTATGTTGATCATGCTAAACAGTAGCAGCTTCTCGCCTCCTACGGTCTCGAAACCATATTGTTAACCATCTACTGCACATGTGCCCTGTTGCGGCATTTCAACAACCGAAAGCATAGGGCCAGCGCGCCCAACGAAGCCCAGGAATCACCTGAAGCTGTCAAGTCTGGCGTCGTCAGTCGCGTTAACGAGGCTTTGAGAGGTACAACATACGACCTCTTTACTGCCGCTACATTCCTCTCCCTCGGAGTCCAGGCTACTGTCATCTACAGCCAAGTCTCTCCAATTGCCTATCGCTATAACTCCTCCTTGCAGCTCATCGTGTCGGCCTTTGCATTCTATCCTTTGGCAACGATGCTTCCGCTCATCCTCAACTCTGTTCGTCGGAGTTGGCTCAAGGGCGCCGTCCTCGTCGGGTTGTTCGTCATCCACACCGCAGCTTGGGTGTTGTGCACAAATAACGCCCAAGTCGACTATTATCACAACTCCAACGTCATCGGTCTTTGCCCCCAAAACCATCCATCACAGGCTGTTGTATCAGCGGCCATGTTCACCATGGCAGCCATGGTTTGGATGCCCCCGCTCTTTGGGTTGTGCCTTAGCGTCGTCCTATGCTTCTACAGATGCAACAATCGTAAGATGTGGCAGGCAAAATGGCTCAAAAAGGTTGCTAAGGGGGCTATGATTATGTACGCGTCCTTCAACTTCATTTGCATGTGGGGCGCTTGGATCATTCTCGTCGTGTTCTTCAGCGGCGCGTCATGGAAGTCAGAGGATGCTTGGAGTTTAGGGCAGGCACTTGCTCTCACGCCATGGGTTCCAGTGCTGGTCGAACTCATGTCCATTTTGTTTCGTAAGTTCAATCCTCTTGCAATGCCGCAGTCCTCGAGCTAACATAAGGTAGTTGGCACCGAGGTTGGCTTCATTGGTCGTTTACCCCTGGAGTTCAAGGTCATCCGCAGTGAGAAGGCGTTGCATCGCCAAGAGGGGGATTCCTTCTTAGACGAAGCTGAGATCCATGGCGGGAATGGGGCTTAATGTTCCTTGAAGCTAAAGGAAGTTACGGCGGAGAGAATCTTGGATCAGCTTGAAACTAGCCACGAGGACCTCAAGGCCGAGATACACGTCACCATGAATCTTCTACTGCAGTACCTTGGGATATCGCGCAGGAGAGAAATCAGCGATCGCGCACAGAAGATCCCTGAATTCCACAAAAGACGCACTGCACAGAGTGAACAAATGGGTGAGATCACGGACGGTGACAAAATAAAGCTCATCAACGCCAATACCGACTACGCCAACTCGATGCTGCAATGCAATGACTTCAGGAAAGCCGAGCCGATATACAAAGAGTGTTTTCACGCGCTACTCAAGATTACTTCCGAGGAAAAGGACCCATTTGCTTTTGCGAAGCTTACACACCATCTAGCTTATTGCAGCATGTATCACCATGACTTTGCAAGTGCTGAGCAGCTTGGACGCAAGTCTGTTGATTTGATCAAGAATGTTGATGACGAACACCTCGTTCTCCGATTTCAATTCGATCTTGCGTGCATTATGCTACAGGGGGGTGATCATTCAGGAGCTTTGGACTTGCACGAAAGGATTCTAGCTGATAGAGTGAGAGTCCACGGCAAAAACAGCTATTTCACTCTTCAAAGCCAGTGATCATCTTCAGCCGGTCTTTGGCGGACGTTGGACTGGAACTCGTCTGTTAAAGAACGTCTCTTAGAGGCCAGGATGACGAACCATTGGCAGTTATCATAACTTTCAAATAATTTTCAAAAAAGCTACTTCGTATTTCTCCTGCTTCCCATTTTCCTTTTGATGAGTCTTGCCGTCAATCACAGTGATCGCCTAGATACAAAGCCGTCAAGCTCCTGCAACACCTCACAGTAAACATCACCTCCGCCAGTGGCCGACATCTGATGTAATCTGACACAAACCATTATCATCTGTCCATGGCTATTGAAAACGGCAGGCTTCTGAGCTCTGAGACACGCGTTCAGCATGGGCATTGGGGAACATGGATACCTGCATTTACCCCGCAAGATGGCTCTCAATAACCTTCTTATTTTGAACGTTACGGCTTATCTAGGACTAGGGGGTTTATCTCCCGTAAAATCCGCCAGGCAGCGGGAACATTCCACGTCTTCATGCATCCGCCTGCATCGGGCTTATCTAGCAACTTTCCGGGGTAGCCGTTAAGTGGGCAACCTTCGCCAGTTCTTGTCCCCGCCCCCAGGTTTCATTGCATTCATCGTCCCGAGATTCTAGTTGTAGGAAGGACCGACGTTCAGCTTTGTGCATATTTCAGAACACGTTATGAGCGGGCCCGGCCAACCTCGTCAGTATCTGCGTGGCGACGCATGATTTGGCGCCGATACCGCCAGTGTTCTTTTCGGTAGATGCGAGGGACAGAGGAGAGATGATAGGACTGACGGCATCATCTGTTTGCGGAAGCTTGATGATTTCTGCCGAGAACATCCTGTTTTGTCAGGTATCGACGGCCTTCAAGAGGCAACTTCATCACTAGGACCAGAACAGCCGACCCTAATTCAGCCAGCTCCGCTTTCTTTCGAAGTAATTCATTGAGGAGCGCTGTGCATCGCAGAGTTTCTGTTCCAACGGATACTATTCGTCCTGGGGCTTGTCTGAAGCTCGGGGCCATGCATGTGTCTTTCAATTTGATGTATCTGGGCCTTTGCTGATCAAAGTAGGCACAGTCATTGGCTAAGTTGGGTTGGGGAATGCTCGCACATACGTACTACTTGAACCCTCAGTCTCCAACTCAATTTTACGACTTGCAGCCGTCAATTGAATCTTACTCTTATCAATATTGCCTGCCGTAGTTCTACCTGACGAAAAGCAACATCTCTCAGTGCGATATGGCGAATAGAGGAGTTTCTTGGGACACCTTAGTCCACAGCATTCAAGATCTGAAGGACCATGGAAGCCGAAGACTCCCAAAGATGTATCGAGGTACGCATATCCTGTCGTGCGGCTTATGCAGTCATCTGCTAATGTTGATTTTGAGATTACTTCAACGAGGGCGCCATGGATCTACTCACGTACGCCTTCCACATGAAGCTTTCTGGCTAATGAATATTGACATCCTTAGTGTGAAGGAGAATGAGGAAGCTTATGACTACTACAAGATTCAACCTCGTGTCCTTGTAAATGTCGATAATGTCGATATATCCGGTGAGATTTTCGGTTTCAAAACAGCGTTGCCTTTGGGCTTCAGCCCTGCAGCCATGCATGGTCTAGCTCATCCAGATGGCGAGATTGCAACTTCGAGAGCTGCAGCAAAGATGGGAATCTGTATGGGTCTATCATCGTATGCAACCGCATCACTGGAGGATGTTATTTCTCAAGGTGCTGGGAATCCCTACGTAATGCAACTGTGCATTTTGAAGGATCGGTCGATTACCCTCCAAATCCTCCAACGAGCAGAAGGTGCGTTTCAAGTCCTTCTTTGTTCGACACTTGCGCAAGCTGATACTGTGACCACCAGCTGCTGGATACAAGGCGATTTTCCTTTCCGCCGACACTCCCTGCTTAGGCCGACGTTTGAACGAGTATCGAAACAACTTCAGTCTCCCAGACGGGATGTCCTGGCCAAACCTACTCTCTGATGGGAAAAGCGAGCTTCGTGCGTCCAGCGATCAGATTGGGAAAAGCGACGAGGTGCCGGCGGAGCCTAGCAAGCATGACTATGACCCGTCGGTTGACTGGGACAGTTTGATCCCTTGGCTGCGCCAGCACACGAAGCTGCAAATCTGGGTCAAAGGAATCTACGGGCCTGATGACGTCCGAGCTGCCATTAAGCATGGATTAGATGGCGTGGTAATCTCTAACCACGGTGGTCGACAGCTGGATGGAGTTCCAGCCTCAATTGACATTTTAAGACAGTGTGCTCCTGTGGCGCGAGGAAAGATTCCAATTACTGTGGATGGGGGTATTCGCCGAGGCACCGACGTCTTCAAGGCTCTCGCTCTGGGTGCCTCGCACTGTTTCGTGGGCAGGATCCCCATATGGGGCCTTGCGGTTCGTTATCCATCAAATACCTTACACGCAGGAGTACGAAAACGTCCCTAACAGCTCATTGTCCAGTACGACGGCCAAGAGGGTGTCGAGCTAGCGCTGAAAATTCTCATGTATGAGTTCAAGGTGGCTATGTTGCTGGCCGGGTGAGTCGAAGCGTGTATGAGAAAAGCTGAAGTCAGATGCTGACCGTTTCCGCAGTTGCAAAAGCGTCAAGGACATCACTCAAGATCACCTTGTGTACAAAAAGGCGGACGGTATATTGGCAAGGCTGTGAATTTCTGATATGGACTTATCGTTTTTGCAGCAATGTGTAGTTCATTCCATTAGTTTCATTATAAAGCATCATTCCATCATTCATCATACACTTGCTTTGATGGCTTAGCCGCGGAATAACCCAATGCTTTTCATCGTGGCATGGATTTGAATTTTGGTGTTCCTCTGGTCCCACGTAATACACCTGGCATTGCGCGGTGTGTGTGACAAGGCCCAGGTCCTCTTTCTGTCCGCCCAGCCAGTGCTGATAGGCAGCATCCAAAACAACAAAAGGTGCAACGGAATGGCCCAGAGTTTTTCATATCCAATTCGATACTTTATGAGATATGCTGTTTTTTTAGAAACGCGTGCGTCAAATAACGATGCAACTGCGCTTTCTGTGTCGACACCCCAAGAAGCGGGCGCATCGGGATATCGGAGTGAATGTCCTGGCTTTTGCGGGGAAACGGGTCCACACCCCGGACGTGGAGGCTTGCCTTTTCGGGCACCCAAAGAGTTTCATTGTGCATTGCCAGATGAGACTACCGTTCTGGCCATGTTCTGGATGTTTATCGTAGGAAGTATCTGAAAGAGCTCAGTCTGGGTATTGCCCTTCCTATTGAGGAGGTGCCTTTCTTCCCTTCTAACTTTTCTTCTGTAGTTTACCACTTAGAGGCGTACTTTATTAACTACTATATAACTCTTATAGGGAAATATTTAAAAGCTAGGATAGCTTATAGAGAAACCTCTATAGTTACTTATAAAAGTATATAAAGAGAGTGTGAATTACTTTAATTATAGGGAATAAGTATCTCCTTTTTTATACTATTATAATATAAGGGTCTAGCCGCCTAAACTAGAAGGGCTTAAAGATAGTTTAGCTAGACTAAGTTGAACAGATAGAGAACCCTATAGAGATAGAGTATAAAACCCTCTATAGTGAGGACTTAGTAAGTACTTATTAAAAGGTTAGAAAAGGAGATCTTAGAAAAAATAAGTAAAAGTAGTATAGTAATATAATACTTACTTTTTAAGTACTTCTTCTATTAATTTAACTTAATTATAGCTTATAGCCCCTAAATACCTTTATAATTCTTTTACTTCTACTTTACTTTAGGAAAGTTAGTAATAATAATAGTACTATATACCTAAATAATACTTACTAATTAAGCTAAAAAACTTACACTTAGTATTTACTAAGTACTAAGTGAGATAGCTTATATAAACTTATATAGAGAAGATAACTTTAGTAAATAATTAGAGGATAATATAAATTAATAAAGAGAGATAAGAAGCTATATTTTAAGTAAAGCTAAAAGCTTTAAAGAGGATAAACTATTTATACTAAATACTTACTAAATAGATAATAAGTATATATAAGAGAATAGGGAATATAAAACCTCTCTTTATAGATTAAATAAGCTATAAAGCTAAATATCTATAACTACTACTAATAAGCTAGCTTAAACTAAAAAGCTAAATAAAACTACTAACTAAATATTAATATAATAAATTATAACTATAATAGCTAACTAATATAAACTAATTACTACTATATTAAATAACTAAATACTTACTAAATAGTTACTAAAAGTTTATAAAAAACCTCTAAACTATAATATAGCTTATCTTACTAGTAAATCTATTAGTATAGAGAGGGAAGATTAGCTTATTATAATAAAAGAAGCTTATAAATACTACTTTAGCTACTCTAATAACTAATATATCTAATAAGCTTTAAATATAATAGAGTATATTTTATAAATAAAATAATAAACTTATTAGTAAATACTTATAAATATATTAAAGAAATAAATTAACTTTATATAAGAAAACTTTAGAGTTTTTATAAGAAAATAGTATATAATACTTAAGCTCTAAGAATAAAACTACTATAATACTTTAAGATAGTACTACTAAAAGGATAATAAAAAACCTATTACCTATTAAGCTTATTAGAAGTCTATTAACTAAGCTTTTAGTAAGCTAAATATAAATAATATAAAGGCTTATATATTCTTTTAAGGTTTTATTAAAACCTTAAAAGATAAACTTTTTAAGTAAGATATTAATTATATAGATATATATACTATAGCTTTATATACTTAGAAATTATAGGAGATTTTAGAAAGGAGATATATAAGAAGGTTTATTAGCTATTTTAAGTTATATAAGTAACTATACTTAAGCTCTTTAAACTACTCTTATAAAAGTAGCTTATAACCCCCTTAGTTAATAGACCTAAAAGAGCGCTATCTAAAGACCTTATATTAAAATAACTACTTAGTAAACCTCTATATAACGCCTAGCTCTAATAGTAAAGCTCTTAACTTTTAAAGAACTTAGTATTATAACTATAAGAAATATAGGTATATCTCTTCTAACTATATTAAGCTCTATATATAGTTTATAAGTAGTAACTAAAACTTAAACTTAAAATAGAGTAAGATTAATACTATTATAGTCTCTTATATAATTAATACTAAAGACTTAGGAAATAAATAAATATAGAGGTAACTTTAAGGAGTATTACGCTAGAAATCACTTTAGTTCTTATAAAGTAGACTATTAAGAGTTAAGTAATTACACTTTAAGTATATAATAAAGTTAAACTATTAGTTAATATAAATACTTATACTATAATAGACCTTATATAAGAAGACTTTATAGAGAAACTCTTACTAAAAGAAGCTATTAATATTATAACTTTAAAGCTAGTAGACTTCTAAAGAAGACTAATACTTACTAATAAGGTTTATTAGCTTACTATCTTTTTAATTAATAGCTAAAGCTATCTATAAAAGATTTATTAAGCATTTATAACTAACCTATATTCTAAAGGAGCAGGAGATATTCTTTTATCTAATAACTTAATAAGTAAAGAAAGTATCTATATAGATATCTATACTTATACTTAGTTATATAATTATATCTTACTTATTAAGCTAGAAGTAATAATATAAGAGATTATAGAAAATAGTTAGAAAGCTTATATAATATACTTAATAGGAGCTTTAGTTTTAAATAAGAAAGATATTAATACTTTAAGTAAAAGTTTATTAGATAAAGAGCGTGAGAAGAAGATCCCTAAAAAACTTAAACCTTTTACTAATATTTTTAATAAAGAGAATATAAAGAAAGTCCTTAAACTAAAAAGAGTAATATATTATATTAAGTTAAAACCTAATAAAAAGCCCCTATATAAGCTAATATACTTTATATTAGTAAAATAACTATAAACCCTTACTAAATATATTTAGGAAATAGAAATAGCTAAATATATCTACTACTTAACTAGCTCTACTAGAGCATTAATCTTATTTATACCTAAAAAAGATAGTAGCTTATAATTATATATAGATTATAGAGGGTTAAATAAAATTATAATAAAAAACTACTACTTTCTGCTACTAATTAGTAAGCTTTTAGATAAGCTTATTAGTATAAAGTTTATTTCTAAGATTAATTTAAGTAAGGTATATTATAGAATTATAATTAATAAAATAAATAAATAGAAAACTATATTTAAAACTTAATATAGGTACTTTAAGTATATAGTAATACTATTTAAACTTACTAACGCTTTAGTAACCTTTTAAGTATATATTTACTAAATACTTACTAACCTTTTAGATATTTATTATATTATATACTTAGATAATATCTTAATCTATTTAGATATTAAGGGATAGTATATTAAGGACCTTTATATAGTTTTAAGTTACTTAAAGGCTATTAAGCTATTTATAAAACTAAAGAAGTATAACTTCTATTAAATAGAAGTAGATTTCTTTAGGTTCTATATTACTTAAGATAGTATTAAAATAGACTTAAATAAAGTTTAAGTAGTTACTAAATAGCTAATACTAAAGTCCTTTAGGGATATCTAAATCTTCTTAGGTTTTTATAACTTTTACTATAAATTTATTACTAAATACTTTTATATTATAGCTCTTATAAATAGCACGCTAAAGGGGAGTTAAAATAGTATAAAGTTAGAAGCTTTTATTTAGATAGGAGAGATATAGACTATATTTAAAACACTTTAGAGAGTATTTACTAAAGCTTTAATACTAAGATATTATAACTTAGCGCTAAAAACTAAGGTTAAGATTAATATATCTACTTAAGTAGTATTTAGTATACTTTTATAGAAGTATAATATTATTTAGTACTTAGTAGCTTTCTAGTTAAGGAAGCTTTTAGATATAGAAAGATATTAAGCTATAAGGTAATAAAAGCTCCTCACTATTATAGAAAGCTTAGATCACTAAGCGTAATACTTCTAAAAGCTCTTTAAGAAATTCCTAGTACTTATAGATTATATAGCGCTAAAGGGGGTACTTATTATACCTATACGTAATATTTATAGAAAGCTTATATAATAGGTTTACTACTTATTAGTATTTAATTTTAAAATCTAGTATAAATTAGGAGTTACTAATTTAGTAGATAGATTATTATAATGCTCTAATTATATAGTAGAAAACTTTAAAGTAAATAATATATTTCCTATTTTTAGGAAGAAGCTAAAACTTATTAGCTAGTTATTAGTAATAACTTATTAATATATTATTAAGCTTAAAAGAACTATAGCTACTATAAGAACTTATATCTAAGCTATTTAGTAAAGTATATAAGAATCTTATTAGAGGGCTAGCTCTAAAGTTAAAAGATCTTTATTTTTAAGTTAGCACTACTTTATAAAAAGTACTAATAATTTATTATATTTAAGTATATATATTAATACTATTACTTACTTAAAATTATATATAGATATTATACTAACTACTCTATAAGAAGATAGTAATATACTAGAGGACTTAAGGGGAGCTAAAGTTATTATACTAAAGTAGTATATCCTATATACTATAATAAAGGAGCTTATTTAGGATAAAATAATATATATATTATAACTAAGTATAAATCTTAAATAGATAGTTAGAGGATTATAAGTTAAAGATTACTTCTATAGAGAGCTTATATCTAAAGTTTACTAAGATACTAAAGAACACTAGGAGTATTAACTTAATAAAAATAATATCCTTTAGTTTAAAAAAAGACTAATTATCTTAAAAGAGGGATCCCTCTATTATAAACTCCTAAAAAACTATTATAATACGCCTAAATTAAGGTATATAGGGGTAAATAAAATAGTAGAGCTAATCTTATAAAGTTTTTATTAGCTATACCTAATAGAGGATATATAGTAATATATTACTAAGTATTTATATTACTAAGGAGTATATATACTATAGTATAAACTATATAGACTACTATAAACACTAAAATTATTAGTATACTTATTCTAATAAATTTCTTTAGACTTTTTAACTAGCTTATTAGAAAGTTATTAAAATAATAAAATTATATATAATATAATCCTAGTAGTTATATATTAAATAACTAAAGTAGCTTACTTCTTAGCGATAATAAAGTAATTAGATATTATAAGTTTAGTAAGGATTTTATATTAAGAGATTAAATACTATTATAATACGCTTAAAACTATTATTAGTAATTAAAATAAGCTAATTACTAGCTAGTTTTAATAGGATTAAACTAAAACTTAAGATATAGAAAGGTATATCTCTATTATATAATATTTATAGATAGATAGGTAGACTAAAAGAATATATTAAACCTTAATAATATATCTCTTAAAGTTTAGTAAAAGCTTATATAACTAATAAGTAATATAATTAATTAAAGCTAAATTCTTATATAATAATAGTAAATATACTACTATTAGTATATCTTTATTTAAAGCTTTTATAGGTTACTACCTCTAGATAATTAACTACTACTTACTAAGTATAGAAGTTAGAACCTAAAAGGTTAATAAAAAGCTTAAAAAGCTAATAGAAGTTTACTAAAAGATAGCTAAAAATTAGTGATATATAATAAAAGTATAAGCTAAAAATACTAATATTAAAAAGAAAGTATAATCTTATAGTATTAGAGATATTATAAAGCTTTTAATAAAAAACTTCTATTTTATAAAAAGCTAGTAAAAACTTATTTTATAATTTATTCCTATATTAATTATAGAGGTTATAAGCCTTAATACTTATAAAATATAGTTTCTAGAAAAATATAATAAGGTATATAATATCTTTTTAGTTACTTTACTAAAGCTATAGTATAGCTAAAAGCTTATTAAAGAATAGCTTTTAGACTTAGAGGAGAACCTTAAAGAATAAGAGGTTAAAGATATTATATTATAGAGAGAAGCACTAATAAGCCCCCTATATTTAGTTAAATAAAAAGGCTAATTAGTAGAGTATAATATTTAGAAACCTAAAGAGCATTTAGTAAATACTTTATAAATCCTTATAAGATTTAAAAAGTAATAGTATAAGTTATATTATAAATAAGATAATAAGTAATATAGAAAAATAGGAAAAGTTAATTAATTATAAGAAGATTTTAAAAAACTACTTCTTAAAAGTAATATATAAACTTAAAAATATTAAACTAAGAACTTTAAAGAAAAGCTACTATATATTTACTAAAGATCTACTAAAAACTATTAAGAATTATCCTCTAAGTTACTTAACTCCTTATTAATATTATTACTATTAGGATTAATATCTATATTATTCTTATTATTATTACTCTTACCCTCTAATAACTTATTTTTATCCTTAGAGCTAATAAGATTCTTATAAATATTTATAGAAGAGGTATTAATATCTTTATAAGTATTAGGTTAAGGAGTAAGGCTAAAGCTAATATATTTAAAAATTATAACTAAAGTATATTTATAAGAATTATAAAGTATTTAAGAAGCTTAAACTTTAGAAAGATCTTAAGTAAGTAAGCTAGATATATAAGGGTTATTATTTAAGAGATATTTTTCTAAGACTTTATTAAGCTTATTAAAGAACTAAGTTTAGTTAAAGATATAGCTTTTATTATAGAGGTACTAAAGTAAGGTGTTCTTAAGCTAAAAATAAGTCTACTTAATAAGGTTTTTATCTTTTTTTTAATAAGTATTCTATAAAAAAACTATTAACTACTAAGGAAAGAATATAATATAAGGGATTATATATCTTAAGCTAAATCTTAAGATATACCTAAGTATAATTAGTAGTAATCTCTTTAGTGTTTATTTATAGTAGTTAATTATTATATTATTTTAAATTAAACTAAAGCTTAGTAAAGTTTATTAATTATTTATAAAGCGCTAAGAGAAGCACTTAACTATTAGTAATTATAATATATATATAGTAGATTTTATACTACTAATACTTATTAGCCTTAATCTAAGTAGTATAGTATTTCACTTAGTTCTAGAAGATTTAAATACTATTAATAAAGTATTTAGAGATTTAGTTATACTAATAGTTAGTTTAATACTTTAATAAAAGATTACTAAATATTTATTTTATAATACTTAATACTATATAAATAATATATCTAATAAGTAGTATTACTTATATTAACGTAAATATATATTATTATAGTAGTTTAGTATAACTATAAGGTGTAAAAAATATAAAGCTTACTACTACTTAATTAGTTATATTAGTAAATATTACTATTTTTTACTAAATTATTAGGCTTATATAGTAATAAGATATAAGTAATTAAAATCTTAATATTTATAATATTAGATATAAAAGTAGTATTAAAAAGGGAAAACTTTATAAAAGTTTAATAAAAGCTTATAAAATATAAAAGCTATTATATTATAATATAATATAATAAAGAGGAAGAAAACTAACTTTAGGTGAGAAAAAAGGTATTATTTTATAGATAGATATAAGGTATTATTAAGTAGTTAGAAAAATAGCTATAACTTTAAATAGTAAGAATAGTAGTTATTCACTATAATAAGTATTACTAAAAATAAAAAAATAAGTATAATAAATTAATAATAATAGTTACTATTTAACGTTCTAAATAACTTTATAATATACTTATTTTAAAAAGGGGATAAATAAGATAAAAAATAAAGTTATTATAAGCTATTATTTAGAGAAAACTTACTAAGTAAAAAATAAAATATCTATAAATAAAAAGTATAAAACCTACTAAAAATAATTTCTTTCTTTAAAAAATAAAAGAGATCCTTAAAGGAAACTTAAGTAGTAAATAATATAACTTTAAAGCTAAGATTATAAAACCTATAGAGATAATAATAGTACTAGAGGATAATAGAGCTTTAGTAAATATATAGTAAATAATTACTATATAGATAGTAGAGATAACTTATAATAATAGTAATAACTATAAAAACCCCCTATAAATAATAGGGGTTCTCACTTACTACTAATCCTATTCTATAGTAGAGATTACTATAATTAAAAGGGGGATAATTATAAAGGTTTAGTTATTTAAACTAAAAAGGTTTAGGGATAGTTTAGCTAGATTAAGCTAAATAAATAGAGAACTTTATAGAGATAGAGTATAAAACCCTCTATAGTGAGGACTTAGTAAGTATTTACTAAAAGGTTAAAAAAGGAGATCTTAGAAGAAGTAAGTAAAAGTAGCGTAGTAATATAATACCTACTTTTTAAGTACTTCTTCTATTAGTTTAACCTAATTATAACCTATAACCTCTAAATACCTTTATATATAACTTATTACTCTTTTAATATTAAGATATTATTACTATATTATATTAATACTATTTTTTACTACTTTAAAAGTAATAATAACTTCTTTATAATTACTTAAAAGAATTAAAATAAAGTATATAGATTTTTATATATATAACTTAGTTTTTTAATATAAAGCTTAATAGTATATTAAATATATTACTACTTTCTATTAATATACTTTAATAAAATAATATATTATTAAACTAAAGTATAAAAATATTTTAAGTATATTAAAATAAACTTTAAGATAAATAAACTATATAATATTAATTAAATTAAGTATTTTATATTATTAAAGTATAACGTGGCCTCTAGCTGTTCACTATGATTTTTACCTGCTTAGAGCGACAGACCTCCTAACTCTACGCCTCCTGATAATACACACAGCCTTCAGTCACATGATCGTAACTCTCCCAACCTCAGCCGCACTTACATATGCACACTACTGAACTGTCAACCTATCCTCTCTCTTGCGCATCACCTGCGCTGCTAACACTATCCCTATCACTGCTTTGCCGTCCGCTATAGTAGCTTCTTTAGAACAGCTGTGCTGTTATTAGCAACGCTCTCTCTATTAGTTAGCATAAGCTGTACTCACTAATATTCCCCTAGAGGGCTGCCTCTACCTTAGCATTATAGAAGGCTTATTTAAAGAAGGGCTACTCTATAAGGTGCATAAGTACCCTATCTACCTCTATAGCTAAGTTTATATACTTACTGTTAATTAACTCACACGTCTTAAGGTCCCCTATAGGGGTATTAATAAGAGCTCTCTTAAGCGTTATCCTAATTATATACTCTTTATATATATTAAGCTATATAAGGAAAGAGAGGTTTTTATTAATTAGATTAATATTAAACTCTATAGTAAGCCTTCATATGTTATTTATATTAATAGACGCACTAAGCTTA
This sequence comes from Colletotrichum sp. SAR11_240, assembly GCA_025328625.1. NCBI lineage: Eukaryota > Fungi > Ascomycota > Sordariomycetes > Glomerellales > Glomerellaceae > Colletotrichum > Colletotrichum sp. SAR11_240. The sequence continues at coordinate 17,514 of JAKMXA010000593.1, forward strand.
AGGTATCTATATATAGGGTTAAGTGCTAATATTATAAAGGTTTCTTATAGGTTATGAGGATAGGTTATTAATATAGGTTTAAGGGTGAGGAAGAGGAAGAGGGATAGATATAAGGCCCTACGCAGCAGAGCTTTTTATACTTCTAGCTGTGAGAACCTCTTACGATAACCTCTTTAGTTGAGGAGTTATCTCCATTTAGTAGCGTTACTATAAGAGCCTTAGTGACCCCTTTAGCCCTAATGTGATCAGGCCTACTATGTGCAGCGCCGCTAGCCCCACGCTGTGCAGCTGGCGCTATTACTATTCTGCCAGTCTATTTAGCTAGGGCGCGCGTTTAACTTTATGATATTCAGAAGGTTTACCTACTAGTAGGAACGTATAGGGTTTCTATACTATTTTCCTTAATTAGTAGAGAGTATAAGTTAAAGTACCTATATAATGTTTTTAGAATTATGCCTACGTATAGGGTGAATTTTGCTGTAGTCTTTTTGCAGGGGGGCTGCATTATAACTATAAACTTAAAAAAAAAAAAAAAAAAAAAAATTAAAAAAAAAAAACTAATTTATAAAAATTATTTTTATAATTTAATTATATATTTTTTAAACATTATT
>JAKMXA010000594.1:0-18003 GCA_025328625.1 Colletotrichum sp. SAR11_240
CCCCACCGCCGCCCGGGCCGCTCCCGGCTGGCTCCGGGGCTGCGGCGCCCCGGCGGGGCGCGGCGCCGCCCGCCGCGCCGCCCGCCCCCCCCCCCCAATTGGCGAGGGGACTTCGGGCCCGAACTCCTGAGGAGAGTAATGGAAAGGCGGTGCTGCGCGGTGCGGTGTGGAGGATGCAAGGAGAAGATGCTCCTGCGCCTGTTGCAGTTCCTCCGTCGATCCGTACGGGAAGTAGCTGTCGGCCGTTGTTTTCGATCGGTAAGGTAGGTAGATTCAAGCAAGGAAGGAAGGAAGGAGACACCCGCACCCGTGCACCTTCCAGGTTGTTCTTTGCGGGAGGCCTTCCCCTTCCTTGATTGCAATGGAAGGAACCATCGCGATTGCAGCTGCCTTGTTTCGATGTTTCGGTCTCGGCACCTTACTCCAAGAGTGCAGCAGCTCGCACCCTACTTTCCTCATCCGTCGATGCACCTGCGACATTGCATATTATCTTTCTAAGGATCACTCAAGGCAGTTACCTTCGTTGGCGGGACTGTCCGACTGGCAACGCACCTACACTACTCATGGAAATAACACGAATTGTGCAGGAACGCGGGCGATTGGCCCGCTGCTGCATCCTCGCATCACTTCCCAATTGCGAATCCCGTTCCCGGATCATCACCTCGGTAGGTACTTTGTCACTTGCCTCTTACCTCCTCCTGTCTCGCGAAGATGGACCTCCTGCCGTGTCAGTCATGGTGCTTGACTTGTTGTGCCTGTCAATCAAGCTTGAAATGGGCTGACAGCGAAAGTGACAGGACTGGGCATGGCCTGTCTATGTCATGTCAAGGCTGTCGCAAGTTGTCAGTGCCATGCCATGTTGACAGCACATGCAGTTGCAGTCCGTCAGTCAGGTACGAGTATTCTGATGGAGACGTCTCCAACTTTGCGAGCGTTGCCCTGCCTGGGCCTGTGCCTGTGCCTGTGCCCGCCCAGGAACTGCGTAAGTTCCCTTATTCCCCATTCCATCCCCAAACTCCGTACTGACGCCCCCTTGATAAACGCGTATTAGCGTATTCACCTCACCCGCCTGCAGCTGTCAAACATCCATCTCGCATTGCTCGGATTGTCTCGTCTGCCCTCGTTTTCGGTCTCGCGGCTAGCTAGTCTCTCGCTTGGTGTAACAACTGTCGCCGCTGCGACCACCGCCACCACTGCCTCACAGCCATCGCTGCTGCGAAACGAAATGACTCTCGCCAATTACTGCACGATGCGAAGTGCGAGGGCTTGCTGCTCGCTGTCGCAACTCACATGCCCTTGAATCTCGACAAGCGAAGGGGGGGCGTACGACGCAAATAATTACATTGTGGCTCGACAAGGTGGCTCCAAGAGTCCAAGCGACCCCAATTCGAGCTTACACTACACTATTCGACGAACGTACAGACATAAGCTGGGCAACCATGTTTTATCCTCCAGCTCTGTGTCTTGGCCGACCCTTTGCCCCAAAACAGGTGGCCGTGCTAGCCTTGGGATGCTTGGCATTCTGCACCCGCCGTATTGGCATCTCGTCACTTCTACTGACTGCCGCCGAGGGAGATCGCCATCGCATTTTCGCATCCCTCGTTAAGGTAGACGCCAACCGAACCCACGCCCACCCTGTCAGTGTCATGTCAACCTCTCCATTACCCCGCTCTCTCTCGTGCCAGGGGAATTTGTGAGATTGCAATTCTTACGGATTTGGCCCAGGCCTACGACAAGCCGTTGGCGCAGCATCTTGGTGTCAAGGGCCAAGAGCTAAGAGCCACAGAGTACCTCGAGAGACATCGAGTGACTTTGCCAAAGTCCCTGCATGTTTCTCCAGGTATTGACTCGATCCTACCCTCATCCACAATTGCATCTGCTGCTGCACAATTCCAGCATGGGCATCTTCACGCTGAATTACACCAGTCTTGGCACCCTGGGCTTTGCTTGATAAAGTCAGCACTGCCCCAACCACGGCGATATTTGACACCGCCCGCCAGACTGTGAGCCACTGTTATCCTCGTGGGCCCGCCAATCACCCGCTGTACGGCGTCCATCATTCGCCTGATTATCAGATGACGGCCATCATGGTCCCAAGCTTCAATACTGGCCTGCGAACTCTAATGCGCTGGACATTTGTCACGAAGTTCAGGAACTCTGCCCTGCACTAGGTCACAATCAATGTTACGCAAACGTGAGGCTTTTCTATCGTGGGACCCAAGTTCAGAAAAGATCCTTCAATAAACGCGGCGCTACCAGGAGTCAATTGGCCGCTATGCGAGGGGTTTTGATATGGACGAGGCGGGGGTTGCCGCCCGACTGCTGACATCTTGTACCTCGTCAATTTGAAATCTCCAACGTCTTACGGATACTTCCTGGCTGAATATGGGTGTACGAGCATGACGACGAGGGCAATCCTTCAAAAGAGCCAAGCTCATCTCTTTACGGAAGCCGCACAGGCTTAGATGCTGGCATTAGAATCCAGCCACTCCAAAGTCCCATAAGCAAACCCCGACTCGCGAGGTGTCGCGTCCGTCCGAATGGGTAGGATTCCAGGCTGCCGTTTATCGCCGCGGAGATCACTCTCTGCAACACAAGATCTGCCTGTAGGCTTGCCACGGCGGAGCATTGGAGGCTCACTTTGCATGGTCACCCGCAGGCGCTGACCCAGCTCGCAGGATGCTGGTGAGCCTTATTTCCAGAGTCGCCCTTTACACAACAGAAAGGATTCCAAAACACGTCGCCGCGTTGGCAAGACCAGTGCCAGTCGTTTGGTTCACGCTACACGTACGCCATCATGCCATATCAGCACCTTATTCGGCCGTTAGCCAACCTTGATTCGCCCGGCAGACGGCTTCCCTCTTCGAGGAAGCAATCCGGGGACTTTCTCTGTCTCACCATAACAAGCCCGTCAGCTTACAAGCATCGAGAGAGCCAAAAGCTTAGTATGCTTGATATGCTGCCCAATTCAACAGGCAAGAACTGGCAAGAGATCCACAGCGGCGGCTCCGATGTGCCCAATCCACAACATCGCAGAGTTATTGTGGGCAGATATTTTGTCTCTTATTTCCAGTAAAGTTAAATCCCACATGATAAGGATCCTAGCTTTATCCAACGTCAGCGATGGAGGGGAGTTAGGATGCTAAATCCACGTTGTAGGCTCTATACCATATGGAGACATCGTGAGCAGGTCCCCGAGCCTCGGACCCCTCTCCGGTCGGAATTGTACAAGTCCGCCAATTTTTCAAGCTTCATGATTTCTCACTAGAGACCCTGCGGCAGATGTTGACCCGACACTTCGGAAAGATCATCAGCCGGTGGGAGAACCCTCGCCGTCTATCTGATCAAAACAGGCACAAGAAACCCGAGGTGGAGGGCAGCAATTACTCGGCCGCAGGCATACGGTCTAATCAATAATCAGATCTCCGAAGCTTGTTGACTCGTGCGGGTCGGTCCAGCCCCTGGGCCACTGCGTTTTGTCATCAACGGCGACCTCCTCCACGGACGGCCGAAATCTTCGGACGAAGGTGACGCCGTCCGTCGCCGCTGTCCCTCATCTTCCCCTCAGATTAAGGACGTTGAGATCTGCTATCCGTAACGGAAAGGTGGAGGACGATCGTTGGTGGGAAGGGGAGGGGCCGAGGAGGGCTAAACAGACACACGCACTCTCAAAACTCTGTTCTGCCCATCGTCATCTTGCTTGCGCGCGCGCGCGACTCGGGGTTCATCTTTTCTCATCAACCCAAACGAGGCCCGAAATGGGAGAAAATAAACCCCAAAGACCAGGACCCTGGTCCCATGCCCCGTCCCCGTTGCAATGTTGGTGGTGGGTGGTGGCCGGCGCGTCGCCGTCTCCATGGACGGGGTTGTCGCGCGCCTGCAGAGAATTAAGGTTAATCGGCACCGATGGGCATACGACGTATTACCGGGATGCCACCTGACCCAAGCGTCAGGTTTGACAGCGTTCGTCTTGCTACTCTATTCGTACCGGTAGGTCGCCGCAGTATGGGCTTTTGGGTTTCGTGGGTGGCGCGCGGTCTAGGGCGTCCCCTTACAGACATTGGCAATCTGTATGATTAACGTTACTTGCCTTTCGTTAGTCTGCCCTCCTCTTCCCCCCTCATCCCCGACCCGCGCGGCCGGGGTCCGGGGTGCGGGCTTTCTGCTCATCTTTTTCTCCGTTCCGCGGCCGTTCGGTCTCGGACCTTGAGAGGTGTCAGGGCGGGTAGCATTCAGGGGTCAACGCCGGAGGGAGAAGGATAACTCATCAACGGCGGCCGTGGTTCCTCCGAACGTTGTTGCGATAGTAATCGGGTAAAGGCTACTGTATCGTACAAGTCCCGAGCCAAGGCAGACTTTTAGCTGGCATTAGCGAAGAGTGTTTGCTTGTGAGCTGCCTGAATAGTACTGGACTCGTGTCTTTGGTTTTCCTTATACTTTCTGAGGCGGCCTCGTCATCGCGTACAGTCGTGAACGCGAAATGGGGTCCTCGGGGGGAGGTGGAGGAGGCTCGGGGCAGCGGCGGGCGTCTATCTCATGTTCCTAACTCCCCAAACCCGAAGTTGGGATGATAAATCCGCGGGAAGGTCGAAGATCACTCAACACAAGTCCGCCGTTTGATGCATATGAGGGTCAACCCCGTCTTGCCGCGGAGGATAAGGTAGGCAGTAAAAGCACGGGGCAGCCGACGCGGAAAGGGGGAGACTTCCCCTTCCCCGTCCGTCTCTGTGCCTGGTAAGGTCCGCCCCGTCGGGTGACCGAGTCAAGCTGGCGTTCTCGAACTGTCTTTTGACGAGGGAAGGCAGAGAGCGAGCGAGAGGGCTAACCCGAGGGAATGGAACCGTGATCCCTACACACCCCACGAACATGCATGAGGCGTTGATCTTTTCTTTTCTCTTTTGCTGATACAGGGGCCGCGGGGGGATGGGAAACAGACTCTCGGGTTTGAACAAGTCGAGTAACTGCGCCGATGACGAGAGGTATGCATCCCATCGGTAATCTGCCTTCTGGTTTTTGCGCATGTTTAGTTTAGCCTGTTGGACGGTTTGCGATATGGTGTTTCTTGTAAGGCGTTCTTGTGTCGTATGATACCGCGCCCTCGGTTTCGGTATCTCGTTGCTTGTTTGGGTCGTCTTACACACCCCCTCTGTATCATTCGATTAGCCCATACCTAAGATACTGATTATGATCATACGTTTGAACCGGCGCCTTGGCCCCGAGATACTTCGTGAGTACCTGTCCAACGAGGGAGGTCCGGGCTTCGTTCGGTTCAGGGGGCAGAGAGCGAAGAGAATGATGATCTGCCTGACTTGTGGGGTGTACCTTCCTCCCGCCCTTGAGGGTCCTGCGAGCTTGTTTGCGGCTTGCATTGGGGTCGTCTTAAGGTTTGTGGTGATGGCTTGGAAAGGCTGGGCGGGGGGAGCGGAGGGTTGAATAGGGACGACGGGCCGGGGAGGGGAGTGGGATGGGGATGATGAGACCAACTGTTGGGGGACCGTCCATGGGGTTGACAGGTGGGCGGAAACGGTTTTGAGGAGGGGGGAGGTTCCGTTATGTCGGTATTGAGGGCTCGTGGTTTCCAGGCCGTGGTTCCTGTGAGCCAAGACATGGGGTTTGTCCCGGAGATCATGGCGGGTTTCGGTGTCTGATGAGTTATATTCGATGGACTAGTCGTATAGCGTTCAGTGTGCATCATTGCCAGCAAACCTCTGGAGTCAATCGTAACAGTGCCTTGGTCGTCTTTAACCGGGAACAGAGGCTGTTGTTTGCTGTGCAATGGCGGGCATTTGCAACGGAGATGTTGTTGCTGTGGTTTGTCCCATCAAAGCCCCCGTCTCTTGAAGCGAAGCTGTCGTGTACTGGGATCTTTTCTGATGTTTACTACTACCTCAATCATACAAAATTTTTGATTGTATCAAAACAAACAGTTTGAAAGTTAGAGTTTTGGGGAAATCCTTTTCTGTTCATGTTGGATTCATTGTCTTGAAATTGACGCCAAGACCAATTCTTGTCAGTGTGGTAGATTCCCGTCCAATTCTGCGTTACATAAAGCGTTTCTGTCGCTCAGTATAACTTCAGTATTACAAATTTGAACCCATCAATCATTGTTGACGGGCATATTGGCCGGTCATCTGCATAAGTGCTCAGAGGCATTTGCACATGTTATCCAACCTACGTACAGGAGATGCCGCATGAGTATCCAAACCAGCAATACCATCTTGACATTCATCCGAACGTTGATGATTTTTTTCGATGGACTTGAATATTCTTGTAAGCATTAGGGTCAACTAAGCCGTAATTTTTCGAGAAATGTAACACATGACGGCCGTTCAAGGTAGCTAGAAGTCTAGGGGGGATGACAACAGACAGACCTCAGCCCACGGTACTTGATGAAATGCCAATGACGACAAGACGATGTGTTTCCGTATTGGCATTCCCTAATCTCGGAAACTTACTCACGAGGCCTGATGGCTCGATCGTGCCTAGGTACCCTGCAATGTCATGGCATATCTAGCATTGAATCATGTTGTCGATCATTCTGCCCTCAAACTTCGAGAGTGTATGTGAACCGGGACAGTTTTTCATTTGCATCATGACAGTTTAATGGGACATGCAGTGGTTTAAAGCTTTGAAGTCAAATCCACATGCCGGGCAACATTCATGTGAGTGTATGCTGGTGTGGTCATGAAAAGAAAAGGAGTTTCGGGCGGACGAGCGGATATCCGATGCAGCCATACAATCATCGAGCCACCCAGACCACAAATACTAGATCCCACTGATGAGCTTGCATATTTCTCATACTTCTAGAATTCTATTATATGGAGGCTGAAGAATGAAACATCGGTTTCTCGTAATTGAGGAGATGCATTCGTGGCTGTCGGCGATATCTGGAAGTTGAACTGTGGCGCACCAACGCCATTCAATGACTCTCTACACCAAGACGATGGACTTCCAGTTAAACTCGTATCCAGCATTTCCGCCCTCCTCCCTCATCAAGTGAGACCTGATGCATAACAGAAACAGAGGTGCAAGAGAACCAATGTCCGTCGCAAGTCTCAGTGAGGAGAAGGTGGAGACTTATCAACCATCAGAGTCATTTGGTACGTGATGTCCCAATCCAGCACCCTACACAACCGAATGTATGTATGACGAGCGGGTCCAGAGTTCGCTTGCGCCCGACCGCCACGTCTAGACGCCCTTCATGCAGTTGCAAGGCTCAGGCATGCCCAATCAACACTGATGCTTTCACGAGGCGAATTCAGCTGGACCACAAGTAAACACGAAGCTGTGATGGACCATGCATTAGCTGCTATTGCTACTCTTAGCTCCCTTTTTCTTTTCTGGCAATGGTAACGCGTCTGGAGCATCACATTTCTCATATATCGAACGGAGACCGGTCAACCCTTGGTTCGAGAGTCTTGCAAAATCATCGCTACCTTCGCGCCCAGAGCCTGCGTTACGTTCCCATTCATGACACATTCCTGTATTCTCTGACCTTCTCAATCATGGTCGACCCTCTCAGTGTGGTCGGCACTGTCATCGGCCTCCTGGCAGCTGCGGAGGCTGCATACGACAAAATTAAGGCGATCAAAGGCCTGCCCAAGGCATTTTCGGAAGTCAGCTTACGACTGCCCATTGCTCAAGAGATTCTCAAGAAAATCGACGAAAAATACGAGAACCTCTCCGTAGCGACCGCCAAAACCATCGCTCCCACCGTCGAGTCGTGCCGCAAGAATGCCGAGGCTTTGAAAGTAATACTAGAAATGCTTCCACCACGCAAAGATGCGACATCGCATTGGGAATCCATCGTCAAGCATTACATATCCATCATAAAGATTCGGGGAAAAAAGGAACGGGTGGAAACCTTGACCGAGAGCATACTCAAAGACATCCAACTGTTGGCGAACCATGAGACGATCAGGGAAGCAGCAGATCAATCCCAGTTGAAAACGCTGGAGGAGGCCATCAAGGCCATCGAGAAGGTTGAGGCTTCCATCTCGGATGAATCATTAGAAGACAACCGGAATGTGAGCATTACACATGGAGGACAAGGCTCTCAGAACTTTCAAGTCGGCGACAACAACAAGCAATACAGCAGTTTTGGATCTGGCCACGTCATCGAAACTGCTAATTTCGGGCCATCCTCAGGTCAGTCGTCTGGTTTGCTTTCATAGCCTATGTAAACCCTACAAGGGCAATGCGAGTCTACGTTTGATGATTCGAGAGAGCGAGTCAAATTTCCCCCTGTTCCATCGCCTGTAAGATTTACAAAAATCCACAAGTTTGTATTTGCCGCTTTTCACTGCACCTTAAAGCCACAGAGAGCTGCTACGCCTACCAGTCTAGTCCAAGAAGCATATTACCTTACCAATGCTCAGGTCAAGACCCAAATCTGAGCCTCGCTTATCTTGAATGCATTTCCTTTTTTTGCTTAAATCGCTGACGTTTTAATATCATATTAGCACAGAGAAAAGCGGGAGCTTTAATGAAACTCAACGGTCCATCTTGCAAGGAGCACAAGGATCGAAACCTGAAAGCTACTGTGAATACCTGCAAATGGTTCACCGAACACCCAAAATTCAACGAATGGCTCAACTATAATCACACACCCCTGCTTTGGGTCTCTGCAGACCCGGGTTGCGGAAAGTCTGTCCTGGCGAGACATTTGATAGACAAAGTTCTCCCCGACTCGTGGCAGTCTTCCAGAATCATCTACTTCTTCTTCAAGGATGGTATCGAGGACCAGGATAATGCAGCGATGGCCACAAAAGGCCTTTTGGATCAGCTTTTGAGGAACCATTCTCCCCTCTTCACCGAAAGCATTCTGGAATCACTCGAAGAACTCGGCGAATCAAAGCTAAACAGCTTTTCTGAGCTTTGGAATATCTTCAAACTCGTCCTGAGCCATCAGAAAGCTAGCAACATCATCTGCGTGCTAGATGCACTGGACGAATGCAATGATGGATGGCCTGACTTGGCGAATGCCCTCGGCGACTTTGGCAAATACCATACCCCTTACACAAGGTTCTTGTTACTCAGCCGGCCATATAGCGTGATACAGGACGACATCATGCATGGAAATGTATCAGTCATCCATCTACGTGGAGAAGACACGGTCGAAGTTGACAAAATCTCAGCTGAGATTAGCCTTGTGATCAAGGAAAGAATCGACAACCTGAAGTTCAGCGAAGACACCAAGAAAATGATCTGTCGAGAAATTTGTCAGAGGGAGAACAGGACATACTTATGGGTGCATCTTATTTGCAGCATGCTTTCCAAAGTCCATCCCATCACCCGTGACTTGCGAGCATTTCTTCGTCAACTTCCACCCACAGTGGAACAGCTGTACGAAAGAATCCTGGATAAAAGCAGCGACAAATATAAGGCTAAGACTTTACTACATATTGTCGTCGCAGCAGCAAGACCACTGTCTTTGGACGAGATGGCGACGGCGATGGCTGTGGAGAGTTGTGCATCACCAGACGACGAACCTCCTATTTTGGGGATTGACGTATTTCGTGAAAGCATCCGAAATATTTGTGGCCTCTTTTTGGTCGTCAACGATAACAGAGTTTACCTGATACACCAAACTGCGAGAGAGTTTCTCATCCGGGAGACCAGCAACTTCCCGCAAACGCCGCCGCACTCTGAATGGAAGCGCTGCTTAGCCCTCGAAGAATCGAACAAAATCATGGCGGCAATTTGCATTCGATACCTACTTTATCTTGCTGAACGCGGAAGAACGATAAATCTAACAGAGCGAGGAAATTATCCTCCGATGTTCAAATATGCAACCGTCCATTGGGCATCCCACTATCGAAGTTCGAGTATAATGGAAACTCCAAATACGGGTATTCTAAGGGAACTAAGTCGACTTTTAACGTCAGAAAGAGCTGCAGCCTGGTTCAAATTCTTCCTTCAGAAGAGAAACCGCGAAGGGTACATTTACATGCATGACGACGAAACGATTTTTAGCGGGCCAAGGCTCCCAGACCTGACTGATTTACGGGCATTAGGCTTGGCCCTGTACTTCGGAATTGGGCATCTGGCAAGATATCTGCTTGAAAAGGGCCATACAATGTACCTGAGAAATAGCGACCAGCTCTGCCCCGCATTGTGCTGGGCCGCTGCCTCTGGGTACTGCGATATGGTCAAGCTGATACTGGACACGAGAAGCATGTGGATGCTGAAAGTCTCCCAATCTCAAGCAAGTATCAACATTGGCTTGCCTGTGATATTCGCCGCGAGAGGAGGGTACGATGACACCGTCAGGACACTTCTTGACCTCAATGGAGCCAACGTCCATCTCAAGGATTGGACCACGGCAGTACTTGGTGCCGTGTCGCATGGGCACAAGTCTACCTTTGAAGTTTTTCTTCGTAGCCAGGTCAAGATACACAGCGACAGGGAATTTCCGCAATCAATTTGGAGAAGACTCTTCGAATTTATCCAACCAGCTGATATGAGGGAGGCAGGTGCACTGGAGACAGCCAAAATGCTTCTGGACTCCGGGAGATTCGATTCTGAGTCACGAGACGGAGATGGCAGAACGGCCCTTTCACTCGCATCTTGTTTTGGACATTTGGATATAATCGATAAGCTCCTTCAATATCCTCCGGGGCGAGTCAACCTAAATTCCCGAAGCAATAATGGCCGCACACCTCTTGCGTATGCCGCATGCCTTGGACGCTTTGAAGTAGTCGACAGACTCCTACAGTGCGACGAAGTCAACCGAAACTCCCGAGATAAGGGTGGTTTGACACCTCTTTCACTTGCTGTGAAGAAGAATAGATCCGTGGAAATTGTTGACAGGCTCCTGCGGTGCCCCGAAATCCAACCAAACTTGAGAGATAGGAGAGGCCAGACACCTCTGTTACTTGCCGTGGAGAACGGATCCGTGGAAATTATCGACAGGCTGCTGCAGTGCCCCAAAATCGAACCAAACTCGCGAGATGAGGAAGGTCAGACACCTCTGTTAATTGCCGTGGAGAACGGATCCGTGGAAATCGTCCGCAGGCTCCTGCAGTGCCCAAAAGTCGAACCGGACTCGCGAGATCTTGACGGCAACACCCCTCTTGCATACGCTGCACGGAATGGACATCGGAAAATTGCAACGTCACTTTTGGCCACTGATAAAGTCGACGTAAATTCCAAGGATGGCTCTGGAAGAACACCAATTGTCTTTGCGGCACTTAACGGACATCGTCCTCTGGTCAAGCTTCTTTTGCGCACTGGACACATCGATAAGAGTTCGCTCATCGAACTATATGAAATTGCATTTAGTCAAGGGTGGCTAAGACTTGTCGATTTTCTCATAGCAAACGGGATAGTCGGCGTCACTCCGGATCACTTCAGAAAACGACGCGCATTGTCGTAGCTTGCGTTGAGCTTTCTCGTGAAGACTGGAAGAATGGTATTGGCGTCATGAAATAGAAAGCAGTTGTACTCGCTCAGAGTCCGCGCGTTGCTGTACTTGAGCATGATGCATCAGTGGTGCTCAAGTATCTGATTAATGCTGGACCTTCATCTTGATTTCAGGGAGTCTGAGATACGCGGCTTCGCTCTTCTTAGACATCGAAGGTGACATAAAAGGTAAGTTGCATGGCAATTGCGAAACACTTGAACGGCAGAATGGCTGACTTGTGGACAAAGATTGACACAAATGGAAATTGCTCAAGAATGCGGCGGTGATCTTTGTGGTTGCGAGGCGGTGGAAGAGCATCGTGGAGAAAGTCAGAGCATGCGCCGAAAAGCGTTTTGCATCAATAACTCGAGAACAAATACCTCATACACCAATACTGGCCAGATTCAACATCGAAGATTCTTATTAGTCTTCCGTGGCAGCCACTCTTATTCGGAACAAAAAAGCTTGCTGCTTGGTGGATTGTTGGGCATCAGACGACCTGATAAAGACCCGAAGTTTATGAAGCACTAACTCGCTTCAACAACAGCATTGTATCGACGATGACCATATTTAATAATTGGCAAAAGCGGCAAAATCCCCGTAAAGTGACCTTCTGTGACGTCCTCCTGTCGCCAGCGCCCAGAGAGCTTGGACGTGAGTTGAAAGCGACCTGAAGTATTCTCAAACTCAGGGCGCCATGTAGAAGGAATCTGAGGCCTTCTTATGTACAATCAAATAGAAACATAGGTACCTACGCGTGAATTCAATCGTTGAAGCCTTTTGGTTCTGAAGGGAAGGTTGGAGCCAAGTACAGGAGCTACTTGCAGCTGGCGGCGGCATTGCGTCACGGCCGCCGTGGTTCGGATAACCCACTTTAGTGCGGGGCCGAACCGACGGGGCGGGCTTCTGGAAGCTGTCAGCATGAATAATCCAATTCTCAGCGGTCCAACTGCGAAAATTTCCATCGAATCACCACCTGCAGCCAACCGCCCCGCTGCCCCGTGCGATGCCGCCTTAGGTAAGTGCTTAGACAGCTTCGCGGGGAGCATGTGTAAGACCCCTACAGTAACCTCCGCCGGTATTGGCAACAGATATAAGCGGCAGATGAGATTTGCAAATGCTGAACAAGTATTCCAAACCAATTTTCACGTTGATACTCGATCTTGCTAGCTTCTCCATCCCGTGAAGCTCCCGACGAATACTAAGTATATATGCCTCGTCTCGCGACACTCACTGCGATTTTCGCTGTTTCCATTTCCATCATCATCTTCAACACTCAACTCAAGAGCTTCATCACAGACCTCGCAGCCCCACTTCTCAAGACCAACACCACCACCAACATCACATCCCCAGAACCAGAGTCTATGCTCAACGCAGCCAAGAACACAATGTCCAAGACCCTCCACCACGCAAAGATCACCCCGCACCGGAGCGGCACCCGCGGCCACTCCGACCACGGCTGGCTCAACACCTACCACAGCTTCTCCTTCGCCGACTGGTACGACCCGCGCTTCAACAACTTCGGCGCCCTGCGCGTGCTCAACGAGGACCGCGTCAAGGCCAACAGCGGCTTCCCGACGCACCCGCACCGCGACTTTGAGATCTTCAGCTACATCCTCTCGGGCGAGCTGACGCACCGCGACTCCATGCTGCAGAAGGGCAGCGAGGGCGCCCAGAGCGACAAGTTCTACCGCATGCACCGCGGCGACGTCCAGTTCACCACCGGCGGCACCGGCATCGCGCACTCCGAGATGAACGAGCATGGCCGCGACACGGTGCACTTCCTGCAGATCTGGGCCATCCCGTGGAAGCGCGGGCTGCCGCCGACCTACCACACCCGCCACTTCGCCGAGGAGGAGAAGCGCAAGGGCTTTGTGAAGATCCTCTCGCCGCTGAAGGCTGGCCCGGAGGCCACGCTTGCCGAGGAGAAGGCGGCGGAGCCGTCTATTCCGGACACCATCCCGATCCACGCGGACTTCGTCATGGGCGCGGGTATCATTGAGCCCAACAAGGCTTTTGAGTGGAACGTCGGCGCCAAGGTCACGCAGCAGACGAAGCGCAAGGTGTTTGTTCACTTGCCTATGACCAAGGGCGGCAAGGCCAAGATTCGCATCGACGGTCGCGATGACGCCGTCTTGTCGGAGGGCGACGGCGCATTCGTGGATGCGGTCAATGCAGGCGACAAGTTGAATGTGGAGAGTATTGGAGAGGCCGACGCCGAGGTTGTTGTTTTGGACACGGCGTAGACATTGGGCGGATATACCACGGAAAGATAGACTTTGTTTGAGCGATTAGCATGTCACATTTACATACCAATACAAGAGATTGAATAAGCTCTGAGGCTAGCTGCGATTGATTGCTGTGACCGGAAAAGCCGCCAAACGACGATGTGCTGTGCCTAGCTGACGGATCTGGGCAGTGACGTGCGACCTGCTCCGATGAGATGGGATGAAATGCTTGATCGCACACGCGTACGCAGGGTAGAAGAGATGGAATTCAGACGATATCCGTCATCGTCTTCGCCTTGCTGCGGGATGCTAATTTTGGTGGTCGCCAAGTTATCTCCCACTTCACGGTGAGGATTGTTTCATCGCCAGTCAGTTGGTTGCAGCCAATCTATGTGAACCGCACATGGGTGGGCCGCGGATAGAGAAGCGGTCCATCTCGAGCCGCATTTGGCGCCGCGCAGCAACGTTAATAGAGTGGTGATATATCGGAGGTGCAATGTGAAGCTGACGATGTTGAGAATAAGCGGTGATGAGAGAAAGATGGTTCACCACGGTGAAGGTGCGCAACATGATCAGTCATACAGTGCATACAGTCTTTCATACAGTAGTGTAGCCTGAGTTAGGAGACCAACAGACAGTGCGAAGTGACGCAAAAATGTGGTGCGGGGGATGCTTGACAAATCAAGCTTCAATTTTTCAATCGAGACTTTTACCAAACTCACCACCACATATTTTTCCGCCACTGAGGCCATTCGCAACAGGAGACCACATAACAGGATCTCCCTAGCCATCCCGCCTCGCCATCTCCCAAAATGCATCTCCAACCCATCGACAACACGGAAATAGAGCCCTTCACCATCGCCATGGATCCCGACCCCCGGCTCAACCCCGCCATGGAAGCGCAGCAGGACCCCTTCGACGACGTCTGGGGCTCCGCGCCAGGCTCGCCGACCGTCGTGGCCCTCGACGCACCCGCGGGCGCGCACCCGTCAGACATGCCAAGGCTGCAGGCCGAACATACGACCGCCGGCTACCGCGAGGGCGTCACCGCCGCCAAGGCCACGAGCATCCAGGCAGGCTTCGACGAGGGGTTCAGCCTGGGCGCCGAGATCGGGTCTCTCGCGGGCCAGCTCCTGGGCCTGCTCGAAGGAATCGCCCACGCCTTAGACGATGGCGGCCAGGGAGATGAAGCCGTCGCGAAGGATGCGCGACGGGCCCTCGACGAGGCCAAAGCTGAGCTCAAGACTGACTCGATCTTTACGCCTGCCTTCTGGAATACCGACGGCACCTGGAAGTTCCACGTCGAGAAATCATCGTCATCGGGCGATGAAGAAATTCTCTTCTCCGACGTGGCTCGTGCCCATCCCCTCATTCAGAAGTGGACAAAGACCGTAGATGCCGAGATTGAGCGATGGGGCATCGAACTCAATGCCATCGGCGACGCAGAGGACCACGAGAGACAGCCCAGCCCGGAGCGGGTGCCGAGCTCTGCGGTGCCGCAGACGAAGAAGGCGCTGGACTGGTGAAGTTTTCTTTGCTAGCGTCTGCTCAGGAGCACGGGCACCCAACATCGCCTTCTATTCCCCATTCAGCCTTCATGCGAATGAGGCATCGGGCCGAGCGGGTTTCTGTATGCGAGATCTCAGCTACGGAGTCTCTGGCCCTACAGGAGCACATCACTCAAGGATGCACACACAAAAGATCGATGCAGTTTCTGGTAAGTTGTCTTTAGATGGCTATGCAAAGTGGGAACCCATGATGCTAACCGCCCATAGCTGAACAAATTGCCGTAATATTACGGGTGTGTTATGACTCGGCTCTTTGATCTCCCCAGAAGGCGAGGAATCCCTCTCTTTACGGCTAGAGCCGAGTTAAATCGGACTCACGAGAGGGGGCCCCTTCGCAAGGAAACCACACTTTCTCGTCTCAGGTGTGGCGAGTGGTGGCCTCTTAGTCCAGCCGCAAGCGCAACGGTTGTGGCGTCAAGCCAGCCCAACGAAACGAGGAGTCCCATGGCTCGGGTGGCTTTCTCTCGCTGTTCTCTGCATTTCCTATTTTTGAAAGAGGCCTGCTAGGTTAGGCTTCTTCGGGTGAATCCTGCAAGCCAAGGGAATGTTTGGACGAAATGTGGTCATGCCGCATGTCAGCTTCGCTGACAGGAAACCAAATAGTTTCGAGATGCAGAGGAACGAAAGCAGCAATGCCCCTAATCTGGAGAAACAAAATGAACATTCGAACTTTGCTTCTGTCTGTCTTGCCTGCTCTGCCCGCATAAATGAGGATTCGCATGAACCTTTCCCAGGTCAACAAAGTACTATCGAAAGATCGCCCGGCGAAATTTGCTGTCCTTTAAGCGCTGATGCTAAGCAAGAGGTCATCGCCCTCCTATGGACCCTACGAGAACTAGCGATATCCCATCGGGGCCGTGAGGCCACCACCTTTGACATCATCCAACCCTCCATCACAGAACTTCGGAGTTCGCGAAAAGAAAAGAAAAAGGGGTGACAGGAAGTTTCCCAGAACGTGCCTGGGGCTGCTTTGACCTTGGAAATTGGCCAAAATCATGGGAGAGGGGCCTGTGGTGTTTCGAAAGTTCGGATGATGGGCTGTGCTGCCTCACATACCGTAGTAATGGAGGGGGTGGCCAGGTCCCATTCTTAGTCGAAGTCTCTTTAAGCTCACCACCTTGCTGCAAGGAACCAACCCGCGCCACTTTAGCGCGCCTCATGGTACCTCCTGGTTTGTCGGACGACGTGACATCGCCCACCCGCATCTGGGCGAATCCGGAAGCTGTTGGTTGGCTACTGGGCTTTTCTTGTTAGTGTCGACTACTCCGTGCCTTTTTTCCCGCGCAGGGATCACGTCCAATCTGCCGACAGAGGGCCCAGCACCGTCCCTGCATCACGACCATGCGCAACAACAATGGCTGCGCCCAACCCCCAGCTTTCGCCTACTAGTGGCCTTCTTTTTTTTTCTCCTTCCGAGGAGAGAATGGAGAAATAGCCCTGGCGCAGCTAGACCGGCCCTTCCCCGGCACACCCAAATGGCGTTTAGCCCAACGTCGTGCTCGACCACCTCCTCACCCGTATCCGTACCTGTCGTCCCAAATTGAGTCCAACGCAATTTCAGCCAGGCCACACTCTATCCAGGACGTTCCTTGTGATCACGTCCCCTCTCTCACCCCTGGATGATCGACTAGCACCCACGAACCGTTTGGCCCAATCGCGTCGATCTTAGGATAGCGATGGAGGCCTGCGGGTTAGGTGGTATCTTTCTTTCTGTGAAGCCCCATGCCCGCAGCCCCTCTTCGCCTTAGCAGCACTCTCTATGGCGGAAGAAAATGACATGATGAAATCGAACTAGTCCAT
Source organism: Colletotrichum sp. SAR11_240 (assembly GCA_025328625.1). Classification (NCBI taxonomy): domain Eukaryota; kingdom Fungi; phylum Ascomycota; class Sordariomycetes; order Glomerellales; family Glomerellaceae; genus Colletotrichum; species Colletotrichum sp. SAR11_240. The sequence continues at coordinate 17,001 of JAKMXA010000594.1, forward strand.
CATGGGCGCGACTCAGCCTGGGCCCCACGAGTCTATTCGAGGAAGGGGCGGCCTTCTCCCGGCTTACATCGTCATTATTCCCCTTTCAGCGTCTGTACGGCGGGGAGGAGGAAAAGATTCAAAAGGACGGCTCTTCACCCTGTTTCTTCTGCCCTCTTTTCCTACCTTCTCTCTTCAGTATCTCTGATACCCTTACACTCACTAATAATCTGCAATACCAACCCTTTCCCACTCTCCTTCTATCACTCCTTCATAGAACACCCCTCGTCACTCTCTTTCGAGGTTTATTCTCATACATACCCCTCTACACAAACACACACACACACACACACACACACATCAAAATGCGTTACTCTACCATCGCAGCCCTCAGCTTCGCTGCCGTCGCCAGTGCCACCTGGGACGGCAAGTTCAGCTACCCTCCCGGCATCGAGCCCCTCGGCCTGAGCGGCAGCGCGGACTTCAGCGTCAAGACCTTCGGCCCCATCTCGGCGCCCCCGGCCGACTGCATCTCCGTCTGGCACCCTCCCCACCCGGACGTCTACATCGACGACTGCGACTCCGACAAGGAGCACGGCTGGCACTGGGTCCACCCGGGAAAGCCCAAGTGGGGCAAGCCCGGCCACGGCAAGTGTGACAAGGACGGCAACAACTGTGGCGACAAGGGCGGCGACAAGGGCGGCGACAAGGGCGGAGACAAGGGCGGCGACAAGTGCGACAAGGACGGCAAGTGCGGCGGCGACAAGGGCGGCGACAAGACCAAGGACCACGACAAGCCCCAGAAGACCGAGACGCCGCCCCAGCCCACCGACACCCCCGACGAGCCGGAGCAGCCCGAGCCCACCACCACCCCGCAGTGGAAGTGGACCACCTCCACCATCACCCAGACCGCCGTCCACACCGTCATCTCCTGCGCCCCCGAGGTCACCAACTGCCCCGGCAACGGCGGCGGCAACGGCGGCACCGCCTACAAGACCGTCACCGTCCCCGCCGTCGTGACCAT
>JAKMXA010000595.1:0-17995 GCA_025328625.1 Colletotrichum sp. SAR11_240
CCCCCCCGGGCCCGGCACCCCCCAAGGCCCAACCCAAACCCCCCGGGGGGCCACCCCCCCCACCCCGCCGTTGTTGGGGGGGGTTTTTTTTTTTTTTTTTTTTTTTTTTGTCCCTCTCGACTCCGAGTCCGGTTCCATTTGCCCCCGCAGTAACGGTCGTAGACCGCAGTCAGTACATGCACGCAAGCCCAGCAGCCAATGTACATGGCCTCATCCGTACATACATGACGATACTGGCACTCTCTAGAATGCGAGACGATGCTCGGCCCGTGACAAGGAGACGAGCAATTGGCGGTGGGAGGCATGAGCAGCACCAACGACAACGACAGAGCAACAACACCAAAGGCAAAAAGACGCACTTCTGACATGCTGCTAACGAATTGTCCACACACATGCTACCACTGCTAACCGGCCCTTTGCGCGCTGATTGATTGCAGATGCATTAGTCGCCGCTAACACCACATAGTGATAACTCGGACGTTCGATTTCACATCGAGAGGTCGTCCTTTGTTTCTTCCTCGCTCGTACCAGACAGGCATAGGGCCTCGCAACTCTAACCGGGCACATCCCTCCACGGAAGCACCAGAGAATCAAATAAGCATGCTCTGGCGTTTTGACTCGCCGTCAGCCCGAAACGATTCCATCAGTGACCAAGGAAACCTGGCTGAGGGACCAGCGTATGCCTTGTCCAGAGTTACTTGGCGCGTATACGGACATATGGCTGAGGGTTTGTCTCCGAGAGCTGCGCGCCGCGGTTACGATTGCATTCATCCATCGAGGCCAGACCGGCGCGCCAGATTGGGTCCTGACTCTCTGAATGGTTCCATTTCGCCACCGGCTTTGCATATTCGCAGCCCTCGTCATTCTCTTACTTTTTTTTCCCCTTCCTCTGCAGGCTCGTTCGTCTCGAATTTGCCCTCTTGGACTGCTGTAGCCCTAGAGGAGCTAAAGCAGCCCAACCTGCGACCCAGCGGGCCACATGGTCGGAGGGACTTCGTCCAAAGTTTCGGCCATGTATGTTTGCATGTATCCGTACATGCTTCGAGAGGCGCGCGCCTTTGCTTGTGACGATGATGTCGTGGGCGACAGACTGGATCCAAAACAGACCGAAGTCTAAGTCGGCGGCATCACCGGCGGTAGGGTAAGCCATATTGGCTTTACTCGACTAGACCATCAAACGCCACGAGCATTCAGAAGCCAGCAAACCTGCAATGGTTTTGTGGTTTCCGAGGCCTCTATCCGCTCACGGCCAACTCCCGTGCTGAACGATGTTATCGAGATACCTTTGGAACGTCTACCAGAAAGCGACTGCCACAATACATGGAGAGTAGAGCTCTCAGCCAGAGGCAGATCTTCGCCTGGGCTGCCCTGGAGGCCCTGGCCCTGGCCCTGCTCCTGGCCATGACCCAGCGATGATGCTGGTACCCCCCTCCTTCCTCCCGGTCCCCTCCTCCCCAATGTGTCGCGGTGGGGTGGCCTAGTCTCCAGCGGTTTTTATCAACTGGCAACGAGACGAGCCAACGCAGCAAAGCATGGGTCACACTCTTTCGAGAGCCGCATCGCCGCTTGCATCTCGAACCAAAAATTCAAAGAACCACCCCATTGTTCCATTTCTCGTCGAGCCCGTTTTTTTCGAGAACTTTCATACCTTGCCCGTTCGGCGCTTGTCTTTCCAGTTTCTCCAGTAGACGGAGCAAGCAGAAGCAAAGCAAAGCAACAGCAAGTGCATCAACCAGCAGGTCGTTCGTTTCCACGTCCCTGGTCTACTCTCCTCTTGTTTCCCTCCGAGTCTTGTCCCCTCTTCTACTAGTCTCCTCTCTCTCTCTCTCCCTCTCTCCGTTCCGGTCCAAAGTACTGTCCCCCCTCCTCTCGCCTGTCCGGTCCCTCATTTCCTGCCGCAGCCGCTGCCGTTGCCGCCGCAGCTTGTTATTACCACACGCGCTGCAACTGCACACTACCTCCATACGATCGTTGTCATGTCCCCATGTATGATCTAATGTACCTTTACATATGTTGTTGATGTTGGCCCTGGATTGGATTTGACCTATTGCTGGACCACCCCTCCACCCCCTCCCTGCCCCCGCACTAGCTCATCGTCGAAGCCAGAGAGAAGGTGTAAAAAAAAAGGGCAACCCTTTTTTTCTGCAATAAAGCACACATGTCTCTCCGTCCATGGTTCTGATGTTTTCCTGCAACCCAAGAGACGGAAGAAGCCCTGGATACGTAGCTTAACTCACAACACCTCCCACACCCACCTGCGTCCACACACACACATACACACACACACACACAACGCACACACACTTTCACCAGTACAACACATCAACCACCCCTTCCGCCGACTTTCTTCATCTTGTCCCCCCATACCTCATCAGGCTCAAATTCTCCCAGCTTGGAAAACCACGAAAACAGCTCAAGACTTGGTCCGGATCCCACCTCTTTTTCATTCTCTTTGAGCTACCATACATACTCGAACCCACCCCGGATTTCTGCCCTACGCCTTACATCACAACACCCCAGAGCGCTCTGGCGTGTGGTGCGTAGAAGTCCGCGTGCGAGACCCCCCGGCCGTCCTCGACCATAGACTTTTCGCTCGCCTCACCGTTGGGCTCGATTGCATCCCAAGGCCGCCTGGATCTTGGTCCTATTGTCTGGACAGCAGTTGCCTATTCTTCAGTTGCTTCACTTTCTTTTCCTTCTTCGGTCTGAGACAACATCGATCTCCCCCTGCGCCCGAATCCGCATCTCGGGGACCCTGCACGTCTAGGACCAAGAAAAAAAGATTCGACCCGCCGCATACATTCCACCCATTGGGGAAAAACGGTCAACATGGGAGGATTTTACATGCAGTACCTTGAGAGTAAGTGGTCAATTGACTTTTCCAGACACGTCGTTGAAACCCAATGCTTCCCTGAACCTCGTTCCCATCATCAATTGTCCGTACAAGTGGGGCTGAGCCGTGATGAGCCCTGGTGAACTGGGTCAGATCGTGTGTGCCTACCCCTGCATCTTGGGAATGACATGCGTTTGTTCCCAGGGCCCTGACGTTGCCTGGCGAGTCGGGACGTGGCCTCGCGCCCGCGGGATCGACGTCAGCCTTATGTTGCGGCTCCCAGTGTACGAGTTGCAGTGCTCAAAGACGGGGAAAACAGAGAAATGAATCGGATTGGGCTGGAACGCAGCTCGCCTCACTTCACCGAGGGTGCTGATCTCTCAGCTGCGTCATGATCGAATACAGAGAGTATCAAGGGCTAATCAATCCAATCTAGGTCTTTGCCGGCGCCGAGGATGGAGGGATCCTTCGTACGAGTGCTACCGTGATCCCAGTGGCTACACGTGCCTCGTTCTCGTTAACGGCCGTGAGTACCAGACGGACCTCGCCTACGAATCGGATTCGTTGGCGCAGGAAAACGCGGCCATGCGTGCCTTCATGGTGTGCCGTAACTTCTCCGTCAACGGCGGCATGCTTGCCCGCAACGGAATCGTCCAGGGGCTGCCCGCCACCGAGACCAGCGGCACCGCCCGCCGGTCCAAGAAGAGCAGTCGCCACACGTCTTCGAGTCACGGCTCCAGGGACAGCCACCGTCGATCGGGACACCACTCCAGCAGTTCTTCCACGGCTTCGTTCGACTGAGTGGACAGCTTTGCTGCATGATGAGTTGGCAGCTGTCGGCTCTCGGTCCCGGCAGCGATACATGGCGGAGATGAAAGGGACTGGACGCACTCTGGTCACAGCATGGAGGACGACAACCGTCCTCGGGAGCTCGAGTGAGGAGGAGAACAGGAAAAAAGAAGCGAAGATATTGGTACCAAGAAGTGGGCCAAAGGAGTGGGAAAAGCGACGCATAACTTTCATCTGCGACGACCTCATGACGACTTTATGACCTAGATTACGGCTTCCTGCGCGGCACTTCTGATTTCGATTTCATTCCCTCTGCAACCCGGCCGGTACTCTTGATTTTCCAGACAAAGCCATCGGGCTTGATGACTTTCTTCTTTCCCTCCAGAATCAGCATTCTATTATTCAAGACCTTTTCTCTTTCTTCCCCTTTTTGATGACCAGGCGCTTTGGCTGGGGATTGTACAGTACCAGCCGCTTTTGCCGTTCCCTGCTTCTTTCAACCGGAATCATGCGCAGAGGCGACTCTGGCGGCCGACTTTCACTTTTTCTCATTATTGGACATTGGAGGTTTATGATCTTGCTTTCCATCATGGGGCCAGGGATGAAGGAGGCTTTCTTTCTTGTTTTCTGATGACACGAGCCCTCCACACAACAAAAGATTGCTACGAAAAAAGACCGCGGTGGGGGATGCTAGACTCTTTGGTTGAGCGAGAAAGAGAGAGAGACAGAGAGAAGGATGAGACCAAAAATTGGGAAATGGTAGGAAAAGGAGGAGCGGAGGAGAGAGCGAATGAGAGAGAGAAGAGCTTTGGATGATGCGTACGCGCAACAAGCCACTCCCCCTCTCCCCCGTTTGATGTGCCCCAAAAGCGAAGCATTTTCTATTTTGCATTTTTTTGGACCAGCGTGGGAACATTGGTTTGGATTGGCATCTTGATTCTGCGCCATGAGAGAAAGAGAGAGACACGGTGGAGGATGTATTGGGACGGGGCGGGACTTGCCGCCAACCTACGGGGACATGAGTGTTTGGGCCCCAAGAGTTTGTAAAAGGGAGGCCGATTGGGGACTTTGGACAAGACGGAAGGAGGAGGAAGGCAAGAGGAGATGTGGACTTGATGAAGGGAACCACAACCCCCCAACGCGTTGGTCTGCGGACACGCGGCTATGATGAATAATGACACCAAGACTTTACGACAAGCTTATGATGATATTTACAAGACCGAACAAAAATCAATAAAGAAATAGCATTTCAGCGGCGTTTTTTGCACAATTATTGATATTGCTTACATGCGCACGTGAGAGGCGAGCGTTACATGATGTCGACATGGTCCAGTTTGTTGCCCCTTTTCTCACATCCCGCTCCTAGGTACCCTGGAACTGTCAGGTCCAGGTCCAGGTCCAGGTCCAGGTGCGGGATGGCGGTTGGAGGGATGGTGGACGTGGTGGTGGTGTGACTCGGAAGACGCCGGACAGCCGCGCGGGTTTCGGGGGATGGTGGTGGGTTGGGGGTGGTGGCCCGGAGCCGATGTGGAGGGCGGACGGGAGGGACGCGGACGCGGGACGGGGGCCTGGGTGAGACGATGCCGCACTTCGCGTACGTATGTATACACGGGATCGCACGGGGCAGATGAACAGATTGATTAGCTGGTCTAGGCATCCGCAGCCCGGGCTGGGTTGGGTTGGGTTAGGGTGAGTGGGCTTGAGTTTTCTAGAAATTAGATTTTAGATTCACGCTTGGTACCCGTGGATGGGGAGGCGATCGAAGCAAGGGGGGGGCAGCCAGCCATCTGGACAGCAGCGGGCGCGGATTCGAGACGGGTTTTGGAAGCTAAGAAGCGAGTAGGACGGATGAAAAGGGAAAAAAAGGAAAGAAGGTGCTTCCTGGCATCCCCACGCGGGTCGTTGTGTTCTAGACACTTTTTTTTTGATTGAGTTGTCCGTTAGACTGTTTCGCTAGCGTGATTTCACATCAAGAGGCAACGTGTTTTGTTCGAGGATGCGGCTGAATCAGGGGAGCTTTGCTCGTGGTGTAATTTGGAGGGTGGTGCAGTTGGGATGACGGGATGTAGGTCTGCCGAGGTGTTTGTCTGGTGTTTTTTCTTTGCATATGCCATTGGGTTTTACATGCAGGTGGCATATTCGGATGATTTTTCTTATTGAGAGGATCGGAAAGTCGGGACACGCGTGGCAGATGGGAAGGGGTTTTTGCCGGACGGGAGTCCGTGTGGCGGCCGGGTGTGCTGGGATTGCGGATGTTGTTACAACTTGACGGGGGTGCGATCACCCTCCAACTTGACCAGGTTTTTTCGCAGTGAATTATTTCTCTGCTGGTCTCGAAGGAAAAATAGCGACAGAGGGCCATCCGGAGGGTCCCGGGATGTGGACGGCGCACGCGGCCGTGGTTTGTTGGATACCTACGGATAGAGAGGACTGAACACGTACGTCACGTCGCAAGTTGAGCGAGAGGGTTCCCACTTCGTCCCGGGCTTTCTCCCGCGCTCTTGATTGAAGTGTAGGGATGGAGGCTTCTGTGGTGAAGACGGGAGTTGGCGAGACTGACGTTGCGTGCGGCAAGCAACTGTGGCTTTGCGGATTGGACCCGTTGTTTCGGTGGTCACGAGGAGGTGTTTTTTTATGGCGATGCCGCGATGGAGGGGTCCCCACTGAGGCGTTTTTGAGGCGATGGGAAACTTGGACATCCGTTGCTTCGGTATGTTGATGACTTGTTCTTCCTGCATTGACGATGGCAATTGGAAAAGTTGTATTTTTAGGCGTCACCAATCGGAGGGGAAGGCAGAGGCAAGGGAGGAAATGGAAGGGAGAGAGGTGACATTGGAAGAATTCCCATGTTACGAGGAATGAGGAAAATCTCCGGGGGGTAGTATTTTTGCGGCCGGCATAACACGAGATTCTTTTCTGGTGCTTGGTTGCCTGACTGCACTGCGAAATGCGACTGTGACTGCGACGGCTTGTCAGCACCGCTTCGTCAGTTCGTAACTGCCCCCATTCACGAGGTCGTCAGCAGAGGCAACCCGAAGAAGGCGGCGGTCGCGAGTTGAGTAGGGGGGACGGGTCAGATGTCGGTCCCATGTAGGGAGGGACCCGGTTTCGAGGTCAGGTCCTCGGCCGGGAGAGAGTGTGTGATGGCGGATATACGCGCGGTCATCGGAGCGCGGCGGCGGTCTTTTGGGACCAGCAGAGTTGTTCAACTGTGTTTTGAACAACAGTTGATCAGCTGACTGACTGCCCCGGTTTCCGTCTGATTCACCCAGCCATCCAGAGAGAGAGAGTCCAGACACAGAGCAGGCTGTTCAGTGCCCATCCCATGAACACCATCCCATGGCTGGCTTTGAGGCACAAGCAAGGGGGAAGGGGAATTGGCATTAACAATTTCGCCAGGGAAATTGGGGGAGCCGTGGTCTGTCGATTTCGCAGGTCGGGGCTCCCCGCTTTTGTGTCAATTGCGCATTTCAGCAGATGGTTCGGAGGGCCGAGGCGAGACGTGTCCCCGGTGCGGTGGTACAAGGCCAGGCACGATTGACGAACTGACGACGACGACGGGACGATGACAGCCGCCGCCGCACAAGCCCCAGTCTGGTACTACTGCGTAATAAGTAACTGTCCAGCGGCCAGCCAGCGTCTTTGAGAGAATGGAATTGGAAGAGAGAGTGAGGGCCCCTGACAGCTGGGCGTAGCGTACCTTTACCTAGCCTCTTTTTCCACAAGGGGGCCGCCGTTTGGGGGAGACACGGGATTGGATCGTGAGATCACATGGGGGGGCCACCGAGGGGGAGGGGAGGACGGTGATTGGATGAGAGTGGGCATTGGCCGTTAGGTACGTACCGCCTGCTTGTGGCGCAGTACATGGGATATGCGAGTGAGCGGTTGAGTGTGTGTGTACCTCTGGAAAACAGCAATGAATCTGTTCAGCGCACCTCGTATGGGGAGCAGAGGTGTTCTTGTTCGGGCGCAAACATCTGGACTGTCATCACCTTCGAGTCGGTGTCTCGTAAACGTGCAGCCTCCCGCCGTCTTGATTGGGACTTGTACCTGACGCTGCCCCGACCCCGAGAGTCAAGGGACGGGAATGTGTCAGACATTTGGAGGCTCCCATAGTGCTCCTTGCTGCGCAGTAGTGTCCAGAAGCCCGGCCGTTAGCGCGCCTGTTCCAGGGGGGGAGACGTGGGCCGGTTGGCGGGATTGGGGGTCCAGGTTCGAGGCGGTGCCCTGTGCTCTGTGCTCTGTGCTGTGTGCTGTGTGTGCTCTTGCCTTGCTGCGCATCACCAGAGGCAGGCCAGCCAGCAGCAGCGAGAGGATTCAGGAGACGGTACTCTCTCTGCTGTGCTGGTAAGGTAAGGCATGTCGTGTCATTTTTAAAAGGTACCTTTACTCTGTAGCGTACCAGACAAGTACCGCACTTGCACCTGCACCTGCACCTCCCTTTGCCATCCATCCATCCCAACCCGTCCCATCCCCATCCAACCCCATCCCCATCTCATCCCATCCAGGTCCCTACTAAGGTACTCAAAGCCCAGCTCTCGCAACCTCATCTTCCCGGCTTCCTCCTCCCTCGTTGACCTTACTTTATTCACTGCGCTCGCTCTTGCAACTTTTCAACCTGCTGCTGCCGCTCCAAAACCCCTCTCCCAGGCTTCCGTGATCTTCACCCCCAAAGCCTCAGCACATCCTCCGGAGGAAGGCTCGCTCTTTGTACCAGCTCTATTAATTTTTTCTCCTTCCCCCCTTCGCGTCCTCGACCGTCGTTGAAGCTCGGCCCTTCGTTGTCAACCATCGTCATCCCATCGCCAATCGCCCTCGCCCTCGTCGCACCTTCCACCGTCCTCGAGAACTTCTACGCCCTTTCCCCATTCGTACACTCGCTTGTTTCGCGCGCGCACCTCAAGGGAAAGCAATCGCCTCTCCCTTTCTGCTCTTCACCAACCAAGAGCCGATTCACACATAACCACAACCCCCAAACTCCTCCAAGATGAAGGGTGAGTCTTGCCTGCCTGCTGCCCCCTTGTGCAGCCAATGCCCCAGCAGGCCTCTGCACCGGGCCATGATGCAGCATGCTGACGCGCGCGATAGCTATCATTCTCGTCGGTGGCTTCGGCACCCGTCTTCGCCCTCTTGTATGTCCTCTCTGCCCCTTTCCAGCTTGACGCGCGGCTTTCAGGAGAAGACCATCGCCAGTTCCTCCAGCTGCAAGACTCTGGGCGAAAAGCAACACCCAAGCTGACCGCAATGCCAGACCCTCACCCTCCCCAAGCCCCTCGTCGAGTTCGCCAACAAGCCCATGATCGAGCACCAGATCGAGGCCCTCGCCGCCGCAGGCGTCACCGATGTCGTCCTCGCTGTCAACTACCGCCCTGAGATTATGGAGAAGCACTTGGCAGAGGTGGGTCCCATAAGCTGACGATCCCCTCCGAAGCCAGCTGTACTGACGATCCTCCCCAACAGTACGAGAAGAGGTTCGGCCTCAACATCACCTTCTCCGTCGAGACCGAGCCCCTCGATACCGCCGGCCCCCTGAAGCTGGCCGAGAACATCCTCGCCAAGGACGACTCCCCCTTCTTCGTCCTCAACTCGGACGTCATCTGCGACTTCCCCTTCAAGGACCTCGCCGAGTTCCACAAGAACCACGGAGACGAGGGCACCATTGTCGTCACAAAGGTCGAGGAGCCCTCCAAGTACGGTGTCGTCGTCCACAAGCCCGGCCACGCCACCAAGATCGACCGCTTCGTCGAGAAGCCCGTCGAGTTCGTCGGCAACCGCATCAACGCCGGCATGTACATCCTCAACACCAGCGTCCTGAAGCGCATCGAGCTGCGCCCCACCTCCATCGAGAAGGAGACCTTCCCCGCCATCGTCCGCGACGGCCAGCTGCACAGCTTCGACCTGCCCGGCTTCTGGATGGACGTCGGTCAGCCCAAGGACTTCCTCACCGGCACCTGCCTGTACCTCACCTCCCTCACCAAGCAGGGCTCCAAGCTGCTGGCTCCCCCCAGCGAGCCCTACGTCCACGCCGGCAACGTCCTCATCGACCCCTCGGCCAAGATTGGCAAGAACTGCAAGATTGGCCCCAACGTCACCATCGGCCCCAACGTCGTCATTGGCGACGGCTGCCGTCTGCAAAGATGCGTCCTGCTGCCCGGTTCCAAGGTCAAGGACCACGCCTGGGTCAAGAGCACCATCGTCGGCTGGAACAGCACCGTCGGCAAGTGGGCTCGCCTGGAGAACGTCACCGTCCTTGGCGACGACGTGACCATTGGCGACGAGATCTACGTCAACGGTGGCAGCATTCTCCCCCACAAGAGCATCAAGGCCAACGTCGACATCCCCGCCATCATCATGTAAAACCAAAACTCCACTTTGAAAAACTATACCAGGCGTCTCGGATCATATCCCCGAGGCGCCCCCCTTCAGCAAAGCTCTTTACACTTCTTGTCTGCGCGCCTGTTCTTATCGACTTTCTAATTCCAAGTTGCGATACGATTCACCACTCCACTCACGAGTCTCGAGCTTAAAGAAATGGGGGGCGGAACCAAACATTTTACATTTTTGGCTGGCGTCGGCAGGGGGAATCCATTTGGCGAGCACGAAAAGCACTTGGCTTTGCAATGTTTTTTCACACACCTTTTTTTTTTTTCTTGGGAAGATGATTGTCCCATTTGCTATGAATGCAGAGAACGGTATCGAGGAACATGCCCGTGATGGATATGCCTCGATCAGCCGTGCACGGAGGGGCCCGAATTGTGGGTTACCTCTGAGACAGATGACAATAAAGACGATACCTGTGGATTGCGCCCCAGATGTCATTGTGTTGTGTGTATGTTGTGCGTCTATGCTGCGAGTGTCGAACGACTGTCGGGTCTCTGGCGAATGACGTTGCACGTTCCCCAAGTGGGCAGACCAACTGACTTGATAGGTATCCATCTAACCAAACATTCCTGATATCATCCCACGCTTTTTCTATTCTTCTATACATCCAACTCCGGTTTCCAGAAACAACAAAAAAAAAACATCGAGGTCAGATTCTTACTCTAGATTGTCACGCACCCAGCCCCTCGACATTTCAACCGCCTGCTCCCACTTTTTGAACATTTTCAGGTTCTTCTCGCGCTCGGCGGACGGCGTGAACACTTTCCGGCCGGTCTGGTTGACGTTCTTCAGGTCGTCGAGCTCGTTCCACACGCCGAGCGCGAGGCCGGCGGCGATGGCGGCGCCCAGGGCGGTGGTCTCGCGCATGGCGGGGCGGTCGACGCGGATGCCGCTGATGTCGGCCTGGGCCTGCATGCACAGGTCCGAGTTGGACAGGCCGCCGTCGACGGCGAGGGACTCGAGGGCGTGGCCCGAGTCCTTGGCCATGGCGTCGAGGATGGCCTTGGTCTGGTAGCAGGTCGCCTCGAGGGTGGCGCGGGCGATGTGGCCCTTTTGGGTGTGCTGTGTGATGCCGAAGAGGGTGCCTTTGGCGTCGTCGATCCAGTAGGGCGCGAAGAGGCCGGAGAAGGCGGTGACGAAGACGACGCCGCCGTTGTCTGGGACGGAGGCGGCGAGGTCGGAGATGTGGGCTGCGGAGTCGACGAAGTTGAGGTTCTTGACGAGGAACTTGACGCCGGAGCCGGCGACGGCGATGGAGCCCTCGAGGGCGTAGACGGGCTTGCGGTTGTTGCCGAAGTCGTAGGCGACGGTGGCGAGGAGGCCTGATTTGGAGATGACGGGCTCGTGGCCGACGTTGTAGAGGAGGAAGCAGCCGGTGCCGTAGGTGTTTTTGGCCTGGCCCGGGAGGAAGCCGCACTGGCCGACGAGGGCGGAGGACTGGTCGCCGAGGCAGCCTGCGATGGGGACGCCGGCGAGGGGGCCCGAGGCGAGCTTGCCGAAGGCGGTCGGGTGGGAGGAGGGGACGATCTTGGGGAGGGCGATTTTGGCGGGGTCGATGTCGAAGAAGGAGAGCAGGGTGGGGTCGTATTTGAGGGTGTGGAGGTTCATGAACATTGTGCGGGAGGCGTTTGTGGAATCCGTGACGTGGATGGGGGCCGGGGAGGCGGCGGCGCCGCCGTTGAGGCGGTAGATGAGCCAGGAGTCGACGGTGCCGAAGGCGAGGTGGCCTTCGTCGTAGGCGGTGCGGACGCGGGGGAGGTTGTCGAGGGCCCAGCGGAGCTTGACGGAGGAGGGGTAGGTGGAGAGGGGCAGGCCGCAGAGGGGCTGGAGGGCGTCTGCGCCGGGGCGGGCGCGGAGGTCGCGGACGAGGGGGGCGGTGCGGGTGTCGGGCCAGACGATGGCGTTGTGGAGGGGCTCGCCGGTGCGGGCGTCCCAGAGGACGGTGGTCTCGCGCTGGTTGGTGATGCCGACGCCGCGGATGGCGGAGGCCGGGTGGCCGAGGGCGGTGAATTTGGCGAGGGCGGCGGAGATGCATTCCTCGACGGAGGAGAGGAGCTCCAGGGGGTCGTGCTCGTGCCATCTGGTGAGGGAGGTGTGTGTGTTAGTGAGGATGGCGGGAGGAGAGTAGAAGGAGAAGGGGAGGAGTTCACCCTGAGTGAGGATAGTGGTTCTCAAACTCGATCTGGTGCATGGCGACGGGGTCGCCGAGGCCGTTGAAGATGAGGAAGCGGGTGGAGGTGGTGCCCTGGTCGATGCTGCCCACGAACCAGTGCTTCTGGAGCTCCTCGTCGGTCTCGGTGATGCCCGCGGGAAGGTGCTCGCCCTCGGCGGCGGCGACGCGGGCGCGTTTGGGGTCTCGTTGGTCGGACATTGTGTGTTTGGATCTGTGGTTGGGTTGTGTGAGTTTGGGGAAGAAGTCGTGTAAGGGGGAGGGCAACAGGAGGGATGGGTATAAGAAGAGGTAAGTGAAGGCTGGGGCTATGGGGAAGGGGGGGGAAGGGGGGGTATCACGCGCGCCGATGCAGATTTGACGATGGGGGTATTTAGCTCGAAGGCGCGGAAGCAATGGGCTCGGGATGGCGGGGCGGGCGTGGGAATTTTACAATGGGGAAACGGGGAAGAGGCAAAGGTTGAAGCAAGTACCTGGTTAAATACGCCGTCGGCCGAGGCTGGTGGTGGTGAGAGATATTCCCGGGAGGCGTGGCCCGCGTCGTCCCGCTGGTCTGGGACCTGCGATGGAGCAGCTCGGTCTGGATTGATGCAGCGGCGCCAGAGGTCAGGGTGTGGATGGGACGGGAGCTGCTGACAGCTTGTCGTGGGGCAGCAGCACCGGGATGGTGGTTGTGGTAGTAGCAATATGCGGCTGCGGTGCTAGTCGTGCTAATAGACGCATGCTTTCTCAGGATCGCCAGGGTAGTAGTCGAATTCAAATTTCGGACGGACTGGCGCGGACGGGGGATGACGTCGGGCAGGTTAGCGGGCGGGGCTGTGTGATTGGAGGAAGAATTGAGGGGTTGCTGAGCGGGCTGTTGTGTCTCGCTGCATGTGCTGCTGCTGTTGCGATTCAACGGCTGCCGCTGTCGTGGTAGCGCGGAATAGCAACGACGAGAACGCCATGGCGGGCGAGCAGACAACGGCGCTGCTGGCGGCGTTGTCGGAGACGGCCTCGGTGAGTGTGGAGCAGTATCCGTAGTAGTTGTTGCCCGGGCCGGGTTTCTGGTTTTGGGGATCGCCAGGGGTCGTTGGATTCTGGGGAGTGATTGGGGAGCAGCAGTTGCAGCTGCTCTGGGGAGGCGCATGTTTTTTTTTTTTTTGGTTCCCTTGTGATGGGTTTGCAGTGATTTTGCGACTGCAATTTTCCGAGATGCGTTTTTGGGTGGGGGTTTCGGTCGGGTCTTTCGGGGTTCTGGGACCGAGGATCCATTCAGGTTCATGGGGTACCCTTGTGGGGGAGGATGGGACGGGTTCACCGAGGGGTCCTGGGTTCGGTGTGGTGGACCGGGGTTGAGGGGATCGTGATCGCGATCGTGGGGTTGGGGGTTGTTGATGTTTTTGTTTGATGACAGTATTCTGAGGCTGTGGCTTTCCTGGATCGCACACTGGATGGCTGCGGTGTAAGCTGCCGAGAGGGTTGATATGGTGGTTGACGACCAGTTCTCTCAACAGCCGAGCAGGAGTAAGTGGCCGTGAACATGCCCAGCAATGGTACAGCAGATATACCAGCTGAAACACAGAGATCACGCTTATCCTCTCAGCACCTGGGTTTCGATTCTGGGTTGGTTCACATTTTATTTCATTTTCGTTGGCCTTTTGCCCTTTTCCTAGTTTCAACAAATCTACAAAGCCATCATCATCCCGGTCCTGTCCTTCATCACATCCCGTCTTCTCGATCCAGACCCGCACAGTCTGAAAACCGCCGCCAGTATAGGAAATCTTTGGAAGACAAAGATGTCATCAGCGTTAAGGATTTCGAAATGCGCTAGGAAGAGCGATAAAGGCTTTGCAGACGTATGTTTCTCGCTCCTGTCGGCTCAGATCTTCACCCAAGCCGGAACATTATTTGCTCTGAAGCGGAACTTTTGTCGTCTCCTAAACCCACACTTCCGTCAGAAGCAGAAGGGAGATGTCGGCTTGCTAAGAGGAGGGTATCTGGTCTGCGCCAAACATCGACGGCTGCTCAGTATCGTGATCTCTGCTGCCCGACCTCTCCGCAGTCCTGGCCTTCTTCCTTGCACGCCGCCCAGTACGCCTGTCCCATACCTAAGCTGAATAGAGAAATGTCCTTCAATTTATTTGGTCTCTGAATATGAATTCATGAGATCTATCATCTCTCAAGCTCGTCGATTTCAGGCATGGTATTTGTACGTCGGTCTGGCCAGGACAATGAACAGGCCGGTGGCCTTCCAAGTGAAACATCCATAACACGCAGCATTAGTTCCAGCAAATTTATGACAGAACGCTCAGGTTTTCAATGGTTTCAGCAAAATTGTGACTCCTTTTGTCCTTTTGTAAAAGAGAATCTACTTCGGTTGGCTGCTCTTCCAGCCCTCTCCCAATCCTTCTGTTACCCCTTTTCCCATCACCCATCAGTCTTCCATCTAGCTTGCGACTGCTCCCATGGCCTTTTCTCATCAGAAAATTCCTTTCAGACTTCTCGAGGAAGGAAGTTACTGCTATGGATAAGACTGGCACCCGCCTCCATAGACTGTTAGGGCAGATATCGTGAGCGCTGAGCACCACCCTTGATCAACCACCCCGCGGGGTGAGGAGGGTTGCTGGCGGGTCCAGCAAGCAGTCAATGCCCTTTTTGTTTTTTTATCCTCTCCTTCTCTCTGGCGAGTTCGATCTTCTTCCAGAAACACGTCGCGATCTTGCCTTGTTTGTTGTCCAGGGCAAACAAACCGAGCAAACACCACCCGTTGTCTCACCAGTCGACGGACTGATAAGGTAGGAAAAGCCCCTCAAACCCACGAGATCTGGATCACCGAATGGTGTTTTCGACTTCAGTCATTTTTCTTTACGTCACGTTTTTATTGCGGTCGCGGTTTTGGTGGACGTCGACGTGGCGTTGACGGCTTCAACCGTCGGTGATGCGTCTCGTCGGCTTCATCTCTGCTGTCGCTTTCATCGTCTTGGTCTTCAGAAGAGGCGTCAACTTGAGCGTCCCCCTATCTTTTCTATGGCCAATTTTTCCACTGTTTTTGCCTGTCCAAAAGTCCCAGTGCTGAGGCGAAGGACGGCGAGATCATCCTCCAGAATGCTGTACTAACATATTATCAGACACACATTCGCTCCTTTACTTGCACAAGATTGTCCATCGACTCCAAAATGCCCTTCCACAGGCCCGTTCGGCACAGCCCCAGTCGTACTGGTGTTGGTAGTGGCGTTAGAAGACACCATACTCGAAGCCAGCCTGCTTCACCCCTTTCACCTCGCAGGCCCGCTACTCCAGTTGCTGCTATCAAGAAGAAGGTCCGGTTCACCAAGACTCAGGCCAAGGCTGGTACCACCGCTTCTATTGCCCAGTCTTCCTCTACTCAGCCCGAGGAACTCTCTGAGAAGGCCACTGTCGACAAGATGCCTCTTTCTCAGGCCGCCGGTGGCGGTAACATTGTCAAGACTGCCGAGAAGGACAAGAATCCCGTCAGTTTGACCATCAACACTGACAACACTGTTGCTGCATCTTCCGGCCTTCCCCTGAAGCCTTCGACAGTCATCAACACCAACGGCCTTCTCACCCCCAAGCCTTCTCATGACACTATCCAGACCGCTCAGAAGGGCGCTCCGGCCAGCCTCCTGGCAAACGGCCTCGGCCAACAGTTCGATCTCGTTGGAAGACCCATCGGCCAGTCCGACCAGACTCCTGTCGACCCCGTCGTCGTCGCCCTTGACCATTGGATTCGAAACACCAAGGACGGCAGCATCGCTGAAGCCCCCAGGCTCCAAGGCTGTGGCCCCTGGGAGGTTCCTCTGCCTCCCGGCATGGACCCCGCCGTCCATGTCAACCCCCACACGCCCCTTTTGTGCCGCTACCTCGACTGCTGGATTATCGGTCCTGAGGGAACTCCATCGCTGAAGGTTCACATTCATCCCCTAATGCGAGGCCGGCATACGGAGGAGTATGTCGCCAAGAAGTGGACCGCGTGGAAGATGATGTTTGCCTGGGTAGAGCACCTGGAGCAGTACGGCAAGAATGATGCCCACGCCCCCCTGGATGTCGTCTCTTTTGTCCGGAACAGAATCGTCTGGGAGGGAAAAATGGCTAGAGAGGCGGCCGCGAGAGCCATAGCGAATCGCGAGAACAATGCCATGTTCGGCGGCAGAGACAAGTGGTACTTGCCTGCCGTCCGCAAGGGCGGACCCTTTGACAATATGTTCCGATCCATGATTGGCAGCGCCCTGGTTAAAGTTCACAATGACGAGGCTCTGAAGAAGGTTGCCGCTCATCCCCCGGGCGACAACAGCATTGCCCACATCATTGCCAGCTCGAAATATGTCAACACCGACGCAGGTATCAAGGATCCTGTCCTTGATTCCGCCGCCGACGACGCCCCCGAGCAGCCCAAGGACGCCAACTCTACGGCTGGTGTTAAGCGTCCTGCTCCCCAGCCCGATGCTGCCCAGCCGGCTGCCAAGCCCGCCCCGAAGCAGCCCCTTGAGGTCATCGTCGTCGACGACTCTGACGACTCCAGCTCCAGCTCTGACTCGGAGGATGAGCCCCTGGCCAAGCGCGCTCGCAAGAACCCTCAGCCTAAGCGTGCCACCAAGCCTGCCGCCGAGAAGACCGAGACCGAGGCGAAGCCTCGCCGCAGAGGCAGACCCGTTGGCAGCAAGAACAAGACCGCTGCCAAGAAGGCTGCCGGCAAGAAGGCTGACAATACTGAGGCCAAGGCCTCTGGCAAGGAGACCGATGATGCTGTCGACAAGAATCTCGACAAGGAGTCCAACAAGACCGACGACAAGGATGCTGACAAGCCCGTCCGCAGAATGATCCGCATCAAGGTCCCCGCCAAGGCCGCCGAGAAGCTCGCTGCCATGGCCGACGCCGAGCGCGAGGCCGACACCATGGGCAAGGGCAAGCCTGCCGCCGAGAAGCTCGCTGCCATGGCCGACGCCGAGCGCGAGGCCGACACCAAGGGCAAGGGCAAGCCTGCCGCCGACAAGTGAGAGGTTACCGCCGCTGGCAGCTACTTTTGGTGGAACTTTTGCGACAGAGTATTGGCAACGAGAGTAAAGGTTGGACCGAGTGGCTACGTGTTTTGATCAGATTGAGATTTGCTTTGGGACCAGGTTTGGGTTTGGCGTATGGACAGTTGGGCCAAGGACACCAGACTAGGTTGGGCTTGAATCCCGGATTGTGTAGCTACAGACAGAAGCTTTGCTCTTTGGTAACGTATAAAAGGGAGTTTCCCACAAACTGCCGGTGTCTTTTATCGTGACTGGTGTGGTTTTGTTGGTTGGTTTTCATCCTCGTAGATGCTCGTCGTCTTTTCGCTTGCGGCGTATCTGTATTCCAGGTTGTTTGTTTTCTTTATCATTGCCGCTGAGGTTTTGCAATTGTGTCTCGAGAGAAGGTATTCATACCGAGATTGAAAAAGAGTGATCATCTTCTGTGGTCTTCGTCTTGATGTGTTGGGTCTTTATTTCCGTGATCCGAAGCAGATTGTCGAGAATTGCCCAAATATTCAAAATCTGGTGCTCACTTGAAAAATTCGGCGTTGTGGTGAATACTGCTGCCTCGGAGGGAAGGGTACTTAAAGAGGCTTCCTTCGGGAATCTGTCACAGCGAGTAGGGAAAGTGGCCGCGGATATGCCCAGTGATGGCCTAACGTGTCAGCTGAACGCGAGATTCCATATTACCTGACTTCAGAGCTTCTGAGTTCGAACCTCGCTTTTTGTCTTTTTTTTTTTTTTTTAAATTTTTTTTTTTATTGGGGGGGGGGGGGGGGGGGGGGGGGGGGGGGGGGGGGGGGGGGGGGGGGGGGGGGGGGG
>JAKMXA010000596.1:0-17814 GCA_025328625.1 Colletotrichum sp. SAR11_240
TGGGTGTTCTATTTTTTTTATTTTTTTGTGGTTACCCTTTTTTTTTTTTTTTTTTGGTTTCTGTTTGGGGTGTTGCCCTGCTTTTGGGCCCCCCCCCCCCATGTTGTTCTGTAGTTTTTGCCTCCCTCTCGTCTTGATCTTCCCCGCCATCGAATGGTTATGTTTCTGTATTGTCGCGACTTTCACGGGAAGGAAAGCCCCAGCACGATGGGAGCGTGTCAGGCTGAAGTGCCCCAAGATACAGATACCACTGGTATCAAATGCCTCCATAGAACTGCAGTGGTTGGGTGCATCCACATACCATCGAGCTTGTTCTACCCAAGGTTCTGCGCACCTAGGTGGCTGGGGTGAGGGGGGGTCTGAGACGCGGGACATGGGAGGGACTTAGGGGTCTTGTTGCGCGAATATTCGGGCCCGGGAGGAGAGGGAAAATCTAAGAGCAAACAAAACACTGCGACAACAATGGTGCTCAGCACGTGTTGGCTGGTGCAAGACGTGGAGACGTGGACCTTCCAGCCCCCAGGCTTGGCTGGCCGCTGGCGGGATGTATGTCAATAATAAACAAACACATGGGACTCGGGCGCGGCTCCACGACACACGCTCGCCCGAGAAGCGCGACACCCCCTCCCCCCCCTTCTCTCTCTCACACACGCGCAAACTGCTTGACACTAGTCTGCCGTCTGCATTCCCATTTTCAGATATGCTGCATACAGTAGGCGTGTTGGGAGGGGGGCTATTGTGGATTGTCCAGGATGCCTGGTTTTTACTGTCAACTCGAAGGAAAACCCTGACGAAGTTGAAGATCATGGAGCCGCATGACAAGTATGGATATGCTCAACTCGGATACCCTACCTGACCCAGGGCGGAAGAGCCTCCAGTCGGCTGTGTTGAAACTCTGGCTGAACCCCATACCCCGACTCTCAAAGAGATACGCAAGAATTGGAAAAGTAATTCGCTATCGCGTGCAGACGGGGTTTCATGGTGACGGGTTGTTTGTTGTGCTTTCCGTTCTCCCCGACGCCATTGTTATCATTCCGCTGAGGTAAGGTGCTACAGGCGTGATGCGCCCGCGTCCTCCGATCGAGGTGTAACATAAGATACCGTACCTGGGCAAGGCAAGGTAAGGAAAGGAAAGTCTCGTCGCGTCCAGATTCGCGGCCAACTCAACCAGGGACACGGGGAGGGACCTAAGGGAAGGGACGGGACGGGGCCTACAGGGAGTCAAAGCACCCAATCCAGGGAATGGAACCCAGTGAGTAGACATTGTGAGGACTCTGGCCGTTGGCCCGTTGTGTTGTTGCTCTGCCGTCAACGCTAGCTCCCTGTTCAGCCAATAGCGTCAATAACAGAACACCTTCATCAAGTCGTCGCCCGCGACGGTAGGTACCTGGCCTTAAGGTAGGTACCTTAGGTACCTGAAGGTATGCACAGTGTAGGCAGGTGCTGCCTGCCACGTCCAATGTTGTTGCTTCCATGTTGCTTGCTGCTGGCCCCTGCACTGTACTGGGCAGCCACCCACCACCACCATTTGGCATCCGACACCTTCCCGTCCCTTACACCTTGGGTCCCCGACTTACCTCACCGTCCCGTCCCATCGTCCGCCGTCGACGCCCTTCTCTCCGCCGTGCTGTACCTTACCTCACCCTGCCACTATCGCCTGCTGTGACCTTTGCACCGTGGACCCAGAGTTCTACAGCTTGTATCTGTACACACGCTCACGATACCCACGTCCGCACTTTGCACGACGACACTTTCTGTTTCTCTCGTTCTGCCCGCTTCATTTATCTAATCACATCCGAACAGCTTTTCGACTGGTCTCTGTCTTGTCTGTTTGACGGTGACGACTCAACTTTTGCGACCATCCCGAGGGGAAAGCATGCGATTGATGCCGAGTTGAGCGCCACCATCAGGGATAAGGTGGTGAATCGTTTGCCAGCGCCAATCCTCCGAACGACTTGCCCACCGCCGAATTCACTCTCGCTTGCGCCCGACGTCACGATCAATATCTCTTCCATCAATTGCCCGCAACTTTGTCTACCCGACGTGCGACTGCGACGCCTCCCGCCCGCACAGGCTCGGCTCCCCGCCATCTCCCCCGACGCTCGTCCCAGCCGCCTCGCCCGTCCTCGACCTGAATCTCTACACTGCCCTGGCCCGCATTCTCTTGCCGACTTCACTTCCACAACCCACAATGACGCTCCCGAGCGATCCACCAGCAGTTGTCGCTGCTTCCGCTCCAGCAAAGCGACCGGTAGCTGAGACAAATACCTCCGCGATCGTGACCCCGGCTCGCTTCTCGACGCCGCCCCCTCCCTCAGATCGTGGCCATCTGGAGAGTCGTCAACATTTGGAAAATGCGAACCAGCGAAAAGTCCAGCATATCAGACGCCCTAGCGAGCCATCTCGGGGCACTGCTTTTGATGCCGATGCTGTCGACCACGCCTTGCTCCGAGAGATTCATCACCGATCGCAACGGGAGAGCACCCCGGGTGCCAGCCCGCATCGTAAGCGCCAGAGGATAAACGGTGACAGGTGCGTTGCAGCAACACCACACGATGCAAGAACTCTTGCTAACATTTGATTCATAGATTCATTCCCACGCGCTCTGGTCAAGACCTCCAAGCAAGCTTTAGTTTATTGCACGAAGACGGCTCACCAGCGACTCCCTCAAAGCAAAAGAAGCGAACTCCACACGGAGAGCTTCATTTCCAAAAGAGTGAGTCAAAAACGGGCCAGCCCGTTGCGGCACTTTCATCTAACGCTCTTCAGCCGAGGAAGCAAATCGCACATTTTCGACGTTGCTCCGAGCTGAGCTCTTCGAGGGCTCAATACCTCAAGCGACACCGTCGACACTGTCACCGGAGCATTCGTTGTCCACCGCATCTCACTCGGCCAACATTCATGATGCCACGAGATCGCGCACGCCGCCAAACAATGCTTCTGCGGCTTCTCTACCATCCACTCTGACCCCTTCAACCCCTCACAAGAATTTGTTCTCCTACATGTCACCCCGGCAACTAAGCAACGCAGGCCACCTCACGCCGTCGAGAACGCCACAAAGTCGGCACGGCCCCAATCTAGACACCCGCTCTGAAATATACAGCCTCTCGCCAGTTCGTTTCAATAGCCAACAGATGCTACTCAGCCCACGTCGACAACCCCGCGCGGTCAGCAAAGTGCCTTACAAAGTATTAGACGCCCCCGACCTGGCGGACGACTTTTATCTGAACCTAGTCGACTGGGGCAGCGCCAACGTGCTGGGAGTCGGTCTTGGGTCCAGCGTGTACATGTGGAACGCGCAGACCAGTAGAGTCAATAAGCTGTGCACCCTCGAGGATGACACGGTCACCAGCGTATCGTGGATCCAGAAGGGAACGCACATCGCCATCGGGACGGGGAAAGGATTGGTCCAGATTTGGGATGCAGAGAAGACGAGACGATTGAGAACAATGACTGGTCACACTGCCAGGGTAGGCTCGCTGGCCTGGAACACCCATATTTTGACATCTGGTTCTCGCGACCGCCTCATCTACCACAGAGACGTTCGCGCTCCGGATCAGTGGTTGCGGAAACTTGTGGGTCACAAACAGGAAGTGTGCGGCCTGAAATGGAACTGCGAAGATGGGCAGCTGGCCAGTGGTGGTAACGATAACAAACTGATGGTATGGGATAAGCTTTCGGACACGCCACTCTGGAAATTCTCGGACCATACCGCTGCCGTCAAAGCCATCGCATGGTCACCGCACCAGAGAGGGCTTCTTGCATCTGGAGGTGGAACTGCTGATCGCAGAATCGTTTTCCACGACACCGTCCGTGGCACTGTGATTAACGAGGTGGACACGGGAAGCCAGGTCTGCAACATAGCGTGGTCCAAGAACTCCAACGAAATCGTGTCGACCCACGGGTACAGCCAAAACCAGATCGTTGTCTGGAAGTATCCGTCAATGACGCAGGTGGTCAGTCTTACCGGTCACACGTATCGTGTTCTGTATCTTGCGATGAGCCCTGATGGCAGAGTCGTCGTGACGGGCGCCGGTGATGAGACGCTGCGTTTTTGGAACGTGTTTGGCCGGCGACCGGGAGCTCGAGAAGATAGCGACGGGGGCAAGCTTGCTGACTGGGGCATCATCCGGTAACAGTCAGAAGCATCGACGTCTGCTGCCGCTTTGCCCCGTCGCGGATACGCATTGGCGAACTGCACTAATGACATATCCGTTTGCGTGGCTTAGGAGGTTAATATGGCTCGGTTGGGAGACGTGGCGGAATGGAGCGAGCAATCGAATTCTCATTTCTTTTTCTTTTTTGGTTTCTCGGTGGGGGAACTCGTTATGGGGTCACGAAATATCCTGCTACCGGCTGCGTTATGTGCATGGAAACGGCGTCACGACGGGAAGGCTGGGACTCTTGTTGTTTTGGGATTGTGCATCAGCTTCATGGGAGGAAACGAATGGCTGCTCAAAGGCCTATGAGGAACGGATGGGGAAAATGGAGCGGACACGAATCGCGCGAGCGCAGCAGTATCTATTCCCATATCATTCAATAGGGGGTAGGGTATGGGTTGTGTCAAGTTCCATCGCAGAATTAACAAATATTCCTCAACCTACCGCGAGGCGGAAAGTGAAATCCGACGTGACTTTGAAGCAAAAATTTGACACGTAAAAAAAAGAAAAAAGGGTGCGAGGATGAACCTCTAGATACGTAGTAAGTAATCATTCTGCACAGCCAAGAATTCACACTGTCATTGTGCCCCGTATAGTGCTTTCATACAAGCATATCATTTGCATCTATTAACTTCGTAGAGACCCATCATTCCAAAGGAATTGCCTTCCTCTCCCTAGCTACGTCTCTGGCCCCGCCATCGACACCGGAGGCTTCTGCCTGGGCAGGCAGCTCCTCGCTCAGCAGCGGGATCCCATCTACCCCACGTGCGCCGACATTCGTTTTCTCCTGGATATCCTCATTTTCGTGTTGAAGGGCGGAATCAATCTTGCCGTCATCTTCGACGCCAGAGGATAGTTGCAGCTCGCTGGGCGCAGTTCCATCCGGGTTCGGTGTGATGAGAGGGGAATGGCCGGCCATTTCCGGAGTATTCTGCCACTGCTTGACCTCAGCTCTGAGCGACTCCAGCTCCTTCTGGAAGCGTGTTCCAAATACATCAATGTAGTAGGTTGCTCCGTTGTAAACACTCCATGTGAAGACGATCATCAAAAAACCGGCCGACGCGTATCTGCTCGCGAACCAAATGGGACAAGGGAGCATCGTCAAGACCGCATATGAGTACTGGATCAGCATGAATGCCGCTTCTTGCAGGGAGTCCGGGAGCGAAAGCACCAGCTTGCCTATCCAGCTTTTTGAGTACGACTTTCGCAGCCATGTGAAAGAAGTAGGCCTGCCGGCCGCGATCTTCTCCCGCCGCCGGACGGTGATGAAGAAGTAGTATGACAGTTGCCAGACAGCGTAGGGGATGGAGCTCCACGCTAACATGGACACCACATTTCCATAAGCAGTTGGTGAGCCGGCTGGGGAGTGCTGGATGGTCCATGTCGCGGGGAACCGGACAGATTTCATCTCTTCAGGCCATAAGTGAACTATGCAATGGAGAGTTGCGCAAGGCATAATGTGGATGAAGAGAGAGGTGACCTTGTCGAAACTGTGGAAAACCAGCGAGTTTCTCCACATGATGATGGCGACAGCATTGTTGCCGAAGGCCAGACAATAGACGGACAGGAAGAGTCGTTTCGAGCCAGGAAAGACCCAAATGCTGAGCATCAGGAGAAAGTTGACAAAGTAGCAGAGGTCGGCGAGGAAGTAGTGGTATCCTCGGCGATGATAAGTGAAGTAGCGGATGGGCATGAAGTATAGGACCTGGACCGAATACCAGAGATGGAAGTATTCGGGGTAGCCACCCATGAGTAGTCCGCTGGCGAAGATGTTCATGACACCGCAGATGAAAGAGACCTTCTCTCGCATGGTCACCACTCTGGTGTCGTTCCACTGCTTGCCGAGCTTATCAACGCTGACACGCATGCGCTTCCTGTATCTCTCCAGCTGTTCTTCGGCGGTAGGAACGCGACGCCTCCATTCCTCTACCATGCGCTCTCGCGCGTGCTGGCTCTTATTCCTGAAAGCATCTCTCGACTTCCGAACCTTCTGTGTCTGGGCGGAAATGCCTTTTTGAAGTTTCTCGAGCTGTTGCGGCAGCGCGAAGTTATCGAGGAGGTCGAGCATGGTAAGGCGGTCGAGGGGCGGGAAGGGGTCCCAGTCTTCGTGGTAAGAGCTGCTGCCCGAGAAGGAAGGATTCCTTGAGAGCCTGGGGCTTCCCGGAGTGGTAGGGGCCATGGTGGGCGTATGGAGGCCATCGTGATCAGGCGGCGAAGAGGCGAAAGACGACGAGTGCGCCTCGGTGTGATCAGGGGTGTATGCTGCGTCGCTGTCGGTATGCATGTCTTCGCCCTTTGCAGTGGGTATGTCCACCGGTTTTGGCCCTGCCATCTTGAGGCGATATGTTGGGACGGCCGTTTGAGTATCTACGGTGCGAAGGAGACAAGGAGATTTTATCGACAGGTTGGAAACGAGACTGTTCGGGAGGTAGGTAACGATGGGTCAATGTAAGGGACAGATTCAGGCGGCGCTTGAGTTGGGCCAGTCTGGATGGTATACCTAGGTAGCTGGCTGGCCGACCTCGTAGCTGGCTGACCTCGTAGCTTGGGCGGCAGCGTGACGACCTAGGCCGTGCTAGGGATTGGCGGGGGATGCGAGCGACACGGACCAAGGCGGGCTCGTGATGCAGGCAGCGTGAAAGTGGGAAAACACATCTACAACCCGTTGAGTTGGGGCAAGGAGTAAGGCAGCATGTGTCAACGGCTGACCGCTCCGAAGGCAGGACAGACAGGTTATGTGTGTACCTTCCATGCATGCAAGCTGGAACGAGTTGTCGAGACAGGGATTCACTGTGAGATGTCTACGTCACATGGCAGGGCGGTAGATACTGCTACCGCATTTTACTCTGCTTCAGGTACCTGTTCTGCGGAGAGAGTTCGCTGCTGGCCCGTTCTATATGGCTTGATAGGTATCTCATTGCCTCGGATACTTGGGGCACGCACTCTGCCCTACGAATAGACCTGCCCGCCATACCTAGTACTTACTTCGTGCACCACTTGGCCGAGATCCGTTGACAGCAGCGTCTAGCCCGTAATCTGTGCAGGTGTCGTTGGCCAAGCCTGTGGTTGGTTGGTTGGTTCACCACGTTGAGCACCTGTTGAGGGGACTTGATGTGGGTGTGAACCTGGTGTAGAGTGGGCTCCTGGACCTGGAGTGGCTTCCGCACGCCGTGGCACGGTACCTTACCTAGGTAGGTAGACGGTACACAGTAAGGCGAGAATACAGGTGCGTTGCTGACATAATCATGAAATCCAAGATCACGTGGTGCCAGCCCATCTGGCGCCTGCCCCGTAAAGTGGCTCGAGCTCTTGTTGCGCGCCTAATTTGGCAGCCTCAGTATGGCCCGCATCCCGCAGCCCGTCGCGTCCAGATAACCAGACGCGCGTGGGGAAACTCAGTCGGCCATCTGGACGAATATCGCCAGACGCAACACACGCTTGCCTGCTAGAGTGCCTCCCCGAATGCGCCTGGGCAGCCAGAGGCCCCTGTTACTTGATCAACCCAATCCCGGCTTCACTTGTTGCCACCCTCATTCGAGCCACACCACACGGCTGTCTTTGCTCTCACCCTTCCGCGCGCCGATTCGCGTTTGCGACGAGCCTCGACATCAACTCGCCTCATCGTCGGGAAACACAACGCCGCCCGTCGCGATAGTCGCGACAACCGTTCAGCAAGATGGGAAAGCTCATTCGCCTTGAGCTCTTCAGTATGCTCAACACGGTCTTGATTTCCCCCCTTCTTGTGCGCGCGCTGACACTTGTCGCCAGACTTCAAATCCTACAAGGGCCATCATGTCCTGCTTTTCGGCGACTCCTACTTTACATCCATTATCGGACCCAATGGATCTGGAAAATCCAATTCGTAAGTTCGCTTCTTGTCATGCTCCCAGAAACTCACCGACTGACGTGTTGCCACTGCCAGCATGGACGCGATCTCCTTCGTCTTAGGTATCAAATCATCGCACCTGCGATCGGCTCATCTGAAGGACCTTGTCTACCGCGGCCGCGTTCTCAAGACTTCCAAGATCAACGATGACGGCTCCGCAGAGGCTAATGGGCAGACGAATGGCTACGCCAACGGCGACGAAGACGACGTGTCGCACAAGGCCTCCCGAACCGACCCAAAGACAGCTTGGGTAATGGCCGTCTACGAGGATGACGCCGGCGACGAGCAAAAGTGGAAGCGCTCCATCACGAACCAGGGTTCCAGCGAGTACCGCATCAACGACCGTGTCGTCACCGCCCAGCAGTATAACGAGGCCCTCGAGACTGAGAACATTCTCATCAAAGCCAGAAACTTCCTTGTCTTCCAGGGTGACGTGGAGGCCATCGCCGCTCAATCCCCTCAAGACCTGACAAGGTTGATTGAGCAAATCTCTGGGAGCTTGGAGTACAAGGCCGAGTACGAAAGATTACAGACGGAAGCCGAGCAAGCCGCAGAAAACCAGAGCTTCCAGCTCCACAGACGGCGTGGTATCAACTCCGAGATCAAACAGTATCAGGAGCAGAAGAAGGAGGCCGACAACTTTCAGAAGAAGACTGAAGAGAGAGACGAGGCCATCGTGAAACACGCCTTGTGGAAGCTCTACCACTTCCAGCGGGGCATGGATGAGTCTTCCGAGAAGATTCACGAGCACCAGCAGAACCTACAAGAGTTCCAGCGTAACGTGGAGTCATTCAGACGAAAGCTCGAAGCCGCTCAGAAAGAGCAGCACGCGGCGTCCAAAGAAGCTCAGGGTGTGGAGAAGGCCATCAATGCGAAGAAGCGCGAGTTTGACGAGTTGGAGCACAAGTTGATTCCCATTGATGCAAAGATCGAAGAGAGGACCCGCAACATCGAGCAGACCCGCTCGCGTATAGAACCAGTTCGCAAGGACCGCGACAAGCAAGCTGGGCTTATCAAGGAAGATGAAAACAGACTCAAGACGCTCGAAAAGGCCCAACAGCACTTCGAAAAGCAGCATAAGGAGCGCATGAAGAAGACCGGCAAGGAGCTGAGCGATGCTGACCGCAAAGAATACAACAACCTGCGAACCCAGGTCATATCAAAAACTGCTGCCAACCAAGCGAAGCTCGACAATCTGATTCGGCAACAAAAAACGGATGAGGTCACAGTCAATACCCTCAAGGGCAAGGTCGATACCATCTCTGCCGCTCTTGAAAAGTACGAAGGAGAGCTGGAGACCATCGGCGAACGCAAGTCGGCAACAGAGGCCAACATCAAAGCCCTGTCCCAAGAAATCGACACAAAGAAGAAGCAGTATCACCAGATGCAGTCTGAACGTATAAGAACGAGTCAGAGACGCACTGAACTGGAGGAGAAGCTTGAGCAAGTCGCCAAGCAGCTTCGAGAGGCCGATGATGGCCGACGACAGAATGACCGCGAAGCTAGGATGAGGGAAATGGTCAACAACCTGAAGCGACTGTATCCGGGTGTTAAGGGCAGGGTTGGTGACTTGTGCAAGCCTAAACAGAAGAAGTACGACGAGGCTGTTAGCACCGCGCTTGGTCGGGACTACGAATCGGTCATCGTGGACACAGAGAGGACCGGTCACGACTGTGTCCAGTATCTCAAGGACCAGCGCTTCCCGCCCATGACCTTCATCCCTCTTGACAACATCAAGGTCAACGCGGTCAATTCGGCCATCAAAGGCATATCCGGAGCGCGCCTAACCATCGACACGATTGATTTTGAGCCTGCTTATGAGCGTGCTATGGCCTATGCATGTGGCAGCTCTGTGGTTTGCGACAGCGAAAAGATCGCCAAGCTCATTTCGTATGAGAAGCGCATCCCCGTCAAGACCGTCACTCTGGACGGCCTGGTCATTCACAAGACGGGCATGATGACTGGTGGTCGTGGCCCGGAGCAAAAGGGCGGGAAGCGTCGCTTTGAAAGCACTGACCTTGAACCCCTCAAGAAAATGGCGGCCAAGTACAAGGAAGAGATCGAAAAGCTCCCAAAGTCTGGGCGACGCAGCCCTGCTGAGGAGTCTCTTCAGATTGAAATTCACGGCCTTGAGCCACGCCTGGCGGCCGCCAAGGCCGAACTTGCCCACCTGGAGAAGAACTACAACAGCAAGAAGAGAGAAGTAGATCACGAGAGTAGGCAGCTTGACGAGCTGGAACCCAAATACGAGGAGAAGAGAGCCGAGCTCGAGGCAACCAAGCGTACTGTCAAGGAATTCTCCGACGCTATCGCCAAAGTGGAAGACGAAGTCTTTTCTGGTTTCTGCAAGAGACTTGGCTTCGGCGACATCCGAGCCTATGAATCGGAGCACAGAGATCTGCAACGAGAAGCTGATGAGGAACGAACCAAGTTTGAAGTACAAAAGTCCAAGTACCAGAGTCAACTCAGCTGGACGCGCGACATGTATAACAACCTGGACGCAAGGCTGAAGAAACTGCAAGAGGGGTTGAAGGCATCGGAACGAGACCTCCAGACCTATCAGCAGGAAAAGTCAGATATCGAGGATGCTAGCCACGAGGTATCTGATGAGCTCGACGCGCTGCGGGAGACCCTCGAGGAGAAGCGCGCTACGCTAGAAGTGAAGAGCCAGAAGGTCTCACAGGCCAAGGCCGAGGTTCAGAAGCGAAGCAGGGAGATCGACGCGAGACAAAAGGAAATCAACGCTCTGGAAACGGTAGTCCAGAAGAACAGTGCCGGCAAGTTTGCGTTGCTTAGGCGTTGCAAGCTCGAGCAGATGCAGATTCCTTTACAAGAGGGCTCGCTCGACAATCTGCCAAACGAAGATAACCTGCTACGGCAAGACGCCGATGCTATGGACGTGGACGAGGAGGATGACGAGGAAATGATGACCGCCGCCCTCGAGAATCACGGCATCGAGGTCGACTACGACAGTCTGGACGAAGAATTGAAGAATGTACGGGCAACCTGCCATTTGCATATTATTAACTGTGTTTGCTGACATTTCTCTAGTTGGATGATCCTAGCGTCGAGGAGCGATTACAAGATAAGATTGCGTCAATCACTTCGGAGCTCGAGAAGCTTAACCCCAACATGAGAGCCATTGAGAGGTTAGAGAGCGTCGAGACGAGACTGAAGAATACCGAAAAGGAGTTTGAGGATTCCAGAGCGGCACTCAAGGCAGCCCGCGATGCGTTCAACCATGTCAAAGCCCAGCGGTACGAGCTCTTCAACAAGGCCTTCTCACACATCCAGGAGCAGATCTCGCACGTCTACAAGGACCTCACACGGTCAGAAGCCTATCCCTTGGGAGGGCAAGCGTACCTGGATATTGAAGAAGACACAGACACGCCGTACCTGTCTGGTATCAAGTATCATGCCATGCCGCCCCTCAAGCGATTCAGAGACATGGAGCACCTTTCTGGAGGCGAGAAAACGATGGCCGCCTTGGCTCTCCTGTTCGCGATTCACAGTTACCAGCCTAGTCCTTTCTTCGTGCTCGATGAAGTAGACGCCGCACTTGACAACGCCAACGTGGACAAGATCAAGAAGTACATACGTGAACATGCTGGGCCAGGCATGCAATTCATCGTAATCAGTCTCAAGACCGGATTGTTCCAGGACAGCGAGAGCTTGGTCGGTGTTTACCGAGATCAAGAAGTTAACAGCTCAAGGACGCTCACCTTAGATGTAAGTTGTGATTGGCAAGAACGTAGCTGAACAGAGGCTGACAATGAAC
This sequence comes from Colletotrichum sp. SAR11_240, assembly GCA_025328625.1. Classification (NCBI taxonomy): domain Eukaryota; kingdom Fungi; phylum Ascomycota; class Sordariomycetes; order Glomerellales; family Glomerellaceae; genus Colletotrichum; species Colletotrichum sp. SAR11_240. The sequence goes on from JAKMXA010000596.1 coordinate 11,825, forward strand.
TAGCTCCGAAAATATGCTTAGATTGATGACATGAAGGACGTAAATAACCGACGAACCTGGCAGCATTGGCACTCGGGCTTGAGGTCGTGGGTTTTGCGCGCAATCGCCAGCTACGGTGCTAGCAGCCCTGCATGCTTGACTTTTCAGAAGATGGGTTTCGGGGCGGAGCAGGTGATTTGCACCCCAGATGATACCAGAGATGGTGTTGCGGCGACGCTAGGTTTTGGCGAGCCTGCGATGGAGTTTTGGACTGTAATATGGCCGGTGGATTCTTCCATTCACGTTATTGATGAACTCTTTTTCCCTTTGCGCCAATGATAACATTCGACAACATTCTCTGTTCAAAGTCTTCATCTACAACCGGTTTGAGACTGTCGCATTGCTGACAAGCTCATTCGATTCTGGTGATTGTGACTTACTGGCTTAAAAAAAAGTAGCCGCCCTGGCAGGCAGTCTATCTTCGAGGTGGAAGCCAGCTTCGATGGCGCAAAGACCAATATTCAAAATCAACAAGTTCACCACATCCTACCACTCACCATCTCTTTCAGGAAATGGGGTAATCATTTCTAGGCGAATTCCGATTTAGGCCATCTATAAGGCTTCTCGAGGCTATGTTTGTTCTGTTCGCGTATGTGTTTGCTCTTGTTGTTATCTGTCACGCTTCATCTTCCTCATTGACACCTTTCGCGATCTCCATCGTCGTCCATGGCATCTGTTGTCAATCAGTTCATGACGCTGACCGCAGTGTGCAATCATCATCTGGTTTACTAGGTGGAATTAAACTGGAAAGGGCAAAGCGGGTGGAAGACCAGGACACACGCACTGAGAAGAAGCACGGGTTTCCTTCAGGTACGTGGGTGCCTACTTTAGAGGGTAGCCCCACGCTTAGGTACTTTGTCGCAGCTACACCATTTACCTCAGTAAGATACCTACCTACAACTAACTACCTTACTGCCAAAAGTTCATTCTTCGGCTTGCCTACTTCACCTTCGCCGGGTGGTCTACAATCAGCAAACCTCTCAGCAGGAACAACTGCACACCATGGCGCAGCCTCTGGATCTTGCCAAAACGCTCGTCAAGTCGGTAATGCGCGCCTTCTACGAGACGCGCCACATCCTAATCATCGACGCGCTCATCATTCACTCAGCGTAGGCTCGGTTTCTGTTTCTGCCGCTGGTTGCGTTGCTGACAGTAGGACACCACAGACTGCGAGACGACGATCTGGCCTACTTGATGGCGACAAACACAAAAGACCTCCACAAAGCCTGCGGAAAGCTAAGAGAGGATCGCTTCTTGGCTGTGTATGCTCGCAATCTTCCTCTTGTGGTATCCGGTTGAAGCTGACGCCGGGCGCACTTCAGATACACAAGGTTAGAATATCGCGAGGACCCCAAGAACCCCGAGGCGAAACCGCGACCAGTGAATCGCACCTATTACTACATCGACTATCGCCAGACCATTGATGCCATCAAGTGGCGTGTATACACCGTCGACAAGCAGATCCAGGGCACCACGGTCCCAGCAAGCGAGCGCAAGGAGTACTTTTGCGGACGTTGCAAGGCGGAGTGGACGCAGATGGAGGTTTTAGACAATGTCGGACCCGAAGGATTCGTCTGCCACCGGTGTAGCTCGTCTCTTACGCACGATCTCGAGCGCAACTCGACTGGCCACGAGCAGTCGACACGGCTGAACAACCAGTTCAAGTTCATAACCGAGTTGCTACCACGCATCGACGAGATGGTGGTTCCCGACAACACATTCGACATCGCAATTAGCAAAGCCTTGCCAGTAGTGCGAGATGCCAGTTACCAAACCGTCACAACCATACCGGTCTCGTCACTGCAACCGACCGCGGTCAAGGGTCTCGATAATGTCGGTCCCAAATCCATGTCAGTCAGCATCTCGACAACGGACGGCCCATCAGAGGCCGAGAAGGCGGCGGAGAAGGCGCGGAAGGAGAAGATTGCACAGCAAAACGCACTTCCTTCGTGGATGTCCAACAGCACTGTCACGGGCGAATCATTCACTGCTGACGCGGGCCCGACGCCTGCTGCTAAGGTTGAGGAGGTCGACAGCAAGGAAGCCTTGGCCAAGTCAGGCGATAATCAGGAACATGCAGAACTGGACGACTATTTTGCTCGTCTTAAGGCCGAACAAGCTGCTGAAGCTGCGAGGGCCCTCGCGGAGGAGGGCTCGGACGACGATGAAGAGGAAGAAGAAGACGCTTTTGAGGACGTGACTCCAATGGGAAACAACACACCGATCCCGAAGGCGGAACCTGCTGCTGATGTGGAGGAATTGCCAGCCAAGAGGGTGAAGGTAGAGATGCCAGATGACGGCGAGAGTGATGAAGACGTCGAATTCGAAGACGTCTGAGGGCGCGTTTACTCAATGTACTACTACTTAAAAGGCTCTTGAGAACTGAACTAATCATAACACGATATCATCTAAGAATAATGTTTGGGAAGCGCTTGAAGTGAAGCATGCAATTTGCAGTGCGATTGCGCATTGGTTCGGTGACGATGATGTCAGCATCGCGTCTGTACATGGCTGCGGATGAGACGTTTTTTGAAAGCTATGCTACCGTTGGAACCCACCCAGCGCAGTACAGTTCGCAGGCACCGCCTTCATTTACACGGCTAACCTGCAGTGCAGCAAGCGTCTGGCCCTCTAGCAATTCGAATGCATATCAACCCAACCTCATTCTTGACTCGGCTGCACCGCGCCCGCCAGCCTTAGGCCCCGAGCCGACTTTTTTTTTTTTGCTTGCCGGAGCATCACCAACACCCTCAGCAACGGCTACAGGAATGGCGACAGACCTCGGATTTCCGCTCATTTTTCTCTTGCCTACGCATCTTGACGCTGATCGGCTTCATGAGCTCGAGGAGAAGATTCCAAGCCTGACTTACGACATACAAGAGGCTGAAGTGATTCTCGGCAATATCTCGAAGAGGCAAAGAGCTTTGTTCGAGCTACGGCAGAGAAAACTACAGACAGTGCCAGTGGAGACAGCCACCGAGTCACAGCCTCCGGGTCCTTCGCGTAAGCGGAAACGGGATGAAGGCTCAAGCGACAGCGATTCATCTGCGTATACCGAGGATGGCCATAGGAATGGATCAGCCGCTTGGCCAATCCCGCAGACACTCCTGAAATCTCTCGAAGTCGATATCGTTCGAGTAGTAAAGCTCAACTGGCTTACTGAATCCCTTGATCAGGGCCGGGTCCTTCCGCTTCGTGACTTCGTCATCTACGAGGGCCGTAAGTGTGGTGAATCCAATACCTTGGTAGCAGCGAAAGGCAGCGACATACTAGCTCGTGCTGCCGCAGACACGACGTTGCAGGACCATCAGCCTGTGTTTCGTCGGGCGGAGGAAAATGCGTCAGCTTCAGCGAGTCGACGGACAACGATGCCTTCGCTGCTGAGACAGACAACCTCAGAGCACGACTCGACTATCACTCTGGCCCCGATACCTGGTTTTTTGAGGACAACGTACGCATGTCAGCGGGCAACGCCTGCTGACCCTGCAAATGCAGCATTCATCGAGGAATTGAAAGCGATCCGGACAACGAGGAAACTCATGGGTGATCAGATCGGCGTGAGAGCATATTCCACCTCGATTGCGACATTATCCGCATACCCATGCAATATCTCAAGCCCGCAAGGTCAGTCAGTGCTTACATGATATCTAACATGCGGTGCCGACTCTCATCGTTGAACAGAGGTTGCCAGGTTGCCCGGCTGCGGCACTAAGGTTGCTGAGCTGTGGCATGAATGGAAAAACGCAGGCAGGCTCCACGAGGCCTCTGAAGCTCAAGCAGATCCCAAATTATCGGTGTTACGGACGTTCTATGACATCTGGGGAGTTGGCGACGCCACCGCTCGAGACTTTTATAAGAAAGGCGGGTTACCAAATTTCTCGGCATAGAACTGTGCTGACCGAAACGTAGGGTGGCGAGATTTGGACGATATAGTAGAACATGGCTGGGACGACTTGTCACGCGTCCAGCAAATCGGTGTCAAGTTCTATGAGGAGCTCAAGCTCAAAATTACTCGTGTCGAAGTCGAGTCCATTGCAAACACAATATTGAAGCATGCGCGCAAATTCAGTCCTGGCTACCAGATGGTCATCGTTGGTGGGTACCGACGTGGGAAGCACAACAGCGGGGACGTGGATGTGATCATCAGTCATCCAGATGAGTGTGCCACACTCAACTTCGTCGAGAAGCTTGTGGTGAGCCTTGAGAAGAGCGGGCAGATAACCCACACCCTGACGTTGAGCAACCACAATAGCGAGCGCGGCCAGCGACCACTCAGCTGGGACGGAAACCAGGGAAGGGGGGGTGGCTTTGATACACTGGACAAAGCACTCGTGGTTTGGCAGGAGCCGGAAATGAGCGATCGAGGCAGGACCAGCAGCATCAATTCCGCCAGCCAGAGGCCACCGCATCGAAGGGTAGACATTATAATCAGCCCCTGGAAAACGGTTGGCTGTGCTGTTTTGGGATGGAGCGGGGACACGACGTTCCAGCGGGATCTACGCCGCTACTGCAAGAAGCAGAGGGACTTGAAGTTTGACAGCAGTGGTATCCGCAGTCGCCTTGACGGTAGCTGGTTGGACCTGGAGGGAAATGGAAAAGCCCCGGACATGTTAACGGCGGAGAAGAGGGTGTTTGAGGGCCTGGGGCTGGACTGGGTGCGTCCGGAGGATCGGTGCACGGGGTGAAGAGACGATACTTCACTCCTCATAGAGTCTCATCTTGGCGTAAAATGGATGCAGACAAAGAAAATGGCACAAGGGGTTGAGGAAGCCATGCCTAAAGGCCGAGATGGCGGCCACAAGCTGTGAACACTTACTGCGTTTGGAGCCAAACCCCCCAGCAGCACATTGATGGTGAAGCGGGAGTTAAAATGGCGTGCTGATTGGGTCAGCACCTTATTGGAAGTTAAAACCACTCGCATGCTAAAGCTTAATGTAGGGCTGAAATAGACTGCGAATAGCTTCATTGCTGGCTTCGACTTCTTCGGGGCGCCACTGAAACTTCTGGGTCTTTGATGACAATTGGTGTCGTCTGGAATCCGAGGTCTTTCATCGCACACGTAACAGAAAAACCAAACTCCGCCGAATTCCGCAAGGCAAAGGTCTTGCAAGACAATCAGACCTCGTCCGGGACCTCGTTTCAACAACGTTCATTGGCCAGATTTCCGTGAATCGGTAGTCGGGCGTTAAGTGTGGCCGTCTCCATCCCGTCGGTAGCTAGTAGGCAGACTCGCCGTCGCAACGTGGGTGGGCACAGTTCGGTGTATTTCGTCAGGGACCAGCTGAACGGGAATGGGCATTGAATAAGCTGCTCCTCTTAGCGAGCGGAGAATCGGGGCGGACAAGAGCCCAGACACCTGGCGTCTCGAGCTGCATACCTTGGTCCCCGTTGTCAAGTTCCTCCTCCTTCCATCTATGTTTATAACTAGACAACTTCCATCACTCAACTAACTTTGCTCCACCCTGCTCAATTGACCTTTCGGACGCAGCAGAACAGAGTACATCACGATCAATAATTGTCAATTGACCACTAGCCCACCAAATACACCGCATCACTCCTAGCCACAATGCCCATGACGCTGCAGGTCCCCGACGAGTACGGGTATGTCACGTTCTCCGTCTAACGCTCCCTCGCCGACTGTTAGCACCTTGGGACATAGACACCATGCCAATTGCTAACGCATGAACCTCTGTAGCTACGTCCTTCTCGTTGCTGCCTCAACTTTCTTCATCAACACCACCCATGTTCTTCTGACGAGCAAGTTCCGCAAGGCGAGCGGTCTCGTCTACCCGGTGCCTTACGCTTCCAACGAGGCTGCTGAGAAAGACCGCAAGGCTTACATGTTTAACTGCGGTACGTCTGGGGGGGGGGGGGGGGGGGGGGGGGCGGGGGGGGGGGGGGGGGGGGGGGGGGGGGGGGGGGGGGGGGGGGGGGGGGGGGGGGGGGGGGGG
>JAKMXA010000597.1:0-17647 GCA_025328625.1 Colletotrichum sp. SAR11_240
CCCCCTCGGCGATCTGCAAGTCTAGGCCACCCTAGGCCACCCCCGTCCTCCAGGGCAAATCGCAAATCATCCATCGGGGGCCCCCCTCCACCCTATCTCCATCATCTCACCTTATCTCATCAAGAATCACGCAAAGGAAATTCAAAAAAGTACTTGTATATCTCTATCACTTTTTTATTTCATACCGTCTTTGGACACCCCTCCCCGTTTACCCACACAAGGGCACACTTCGCTTCGCGTTCGCGACCGCACTCGATAATGTTGCAGATGGAACCGCATCTTATTGCAGTTCTTCCTGCACATCCGACTGCCCACTCTTTCTGCATCCCCGGGTGGACCGGCCGCCCTCGGCCGGCAGTAGCCCATGTGTCGAAAGGGGTGTGTGTCTGTTGTGACTGAGTGTGTGTGTCTCTCTCTCTCTCTTGTGTGTGTGTGTGTGTGTGTGGGTTCAATCAGGCCTGTCCATTGTGTTTCCTTCCCATGGCGAACCGGAACGCCGTTTGTCACGCCGCCTGTTCTGTGCACTACGCCCAGTGTAGTGTGTAGGCAGCGGCAAGGCAGAATCTGTCACAGCAGCAGAGACGGTCAAGAGGAGCCAAAGGAAATCTCTGAGATGAGGTGAGGTGAGGTGACGCGGAGCAGGATGGACGTTACGCGGCCGGGCTTTCGTCACCACCAGGACCAGGTTATCAGGTTTCTCCCTCAGGTCTGGCCGTCCATCCACCGCAGCCTACCGTCCGCCTGCTGCAACCTCTTGCAAGGGGTTCCAGTGCGAGTGGAATTGTGGATTGCGGATTGCAGCATGGCACGAACGGGTGTGCACATTTTTTACCTCTGGGATTTTTTTCCATTCTCACGTCTCCCTCGCTCTGGATCAGGGTCACATTCGTTCGGCAATCGGACGGCCAGTGTGGGACGCCGCCGTTCATCATTCAAATTGCACCACCGCCGCCGCCGCACCTCGGGAGCGAACCACAACGGGGGACCACCTTAGATGAGACGCGCCAACGCAATCATCACCGATGCGAAATTCAACCCAACTGGCAGCCGAAACCTGGTCTGATGGGGGGTCCCTTTTTCGAGACGGGAACGGGAATGCGGATGGATACGCGGGAATTGGATTGGACGCAACACGGAAGAGTGGAACGGTAATTGGGAAGAATTCGACCCTCGCTGCAATCGGGAAATCCAAAAGGTTCGTGCACATCGCAATCATTTCCCCATCACCCTGATTTTACTTTTTTCTTTCTGTCTGGCCTTGTCCAGACGGTTCCAACGGGTTCTGGCCAGTGTCAGTGTCAACACCCTCTTGGTTGGTCCTCGCAAGGATCTTTTCTCACTGGCAAAAATGTCCAAGCGGAGTTGCCTGGAGCGAGGGCGAACAGCCACACGCTACCAATGACACTTTGTCCTTGCATACAAACATCGGCTGACAGGAGTTCCAGACCAAGTTCGATTTTGATTACCGGCCCGACGTGGGGGAGCTTGAGGAGGGGACCGGGGTTTGGTTCCAAGGCAACTTTGTGTGGCGGGAATACACCAGGAAGACCAGAAAAAAAAAAGAACAACCCCAATCATTCCCCGCGCGAGTGAAAGGGAACCCTGAGCCAAGATGGATGGGCCAAGAGCAACGCAAAGCAAAGCAACATCGCATCGCTATTTTCGCGCGTCATCCCCTATTGCGCGCCCACTGCCACAAAGCCTCCGACAAACTAGAGTTTCCGGAAGATTGTCTTCTGGAGTAAACACTCTCTTGGCCCTCCCACCAAACATACCAACCCCGCTTCACCCGGGCCCCCTTTCATCGACCATCGCCCATTCACGCCTCCATCTCGAATTTGCATCGGGCATCGGAGCAAGCACGCAGTCGCGTTCACCCTCCCACCGCAGGGTCCTCGAGCAGCGGGCGGACTACACACTGCGCGGGCTGTGTTACGCGGCAGCCTTGCCTGTGTGCATCTTGGCGGGATGGAAGGGAGGAAAAAAGGACTTGTTGCTGTGTCACACGAACGAAACGCAGCAGGAAGTGACCAGTCACACAAAGGCTGTTGGTCACTTTTCGCTTGGCTTTTGTCATCAGATCATGTACGCGGGTTCAGCATTGCCAGGCGAGAATGCAAACCAAACCAAACAAATCATAAATCACAAAAAAACACAGAAGAAACTTTCACGCACAAAGAATTAGGTCATCAGACCGCCGCTTTCTCATCCGTTGTTTCCGTGCGCCCCTCTCTCTGTAAACCTTTGGACAGAACAATGTGAAGCCATCACCACCATCAGAAAAGATCCATGAACCATGACAAACAAAACCGTTAATAACCACAAAGCCACCCCATTGTCCTATCCCATTTAATCTCCGTTTCGCCCAACTGGAATCCAGATGGGCCGACTCCCACCCCCGAACGGTTGCTAAAACTGAAACAGGGGAAATCTTTACATTGCGCGGTCCCGAGGATCCGGGTTTGTCCTTTCTCTTCTACGCAGCGGGCGAGTGAAGTACATGCTTCGTACAGAGCGAGCGTAAGGGACGACGGATAACCGTTAAGCGGCGCCCCAATCATCAATGAATCCCTCGCGCGGGAACAGGCAGCCAGCGAACGGACGACGGCACGGACCCCTGGTGCTGGGTTGATTGCGTGTAATTCCCATCTACATGGATCCATGGACGGCAGCAGGCGAGAGTGACCCTCCCCTCCTCCAGTTGCTGACACTAAACCCGGTGTTCCGCGTTCCGGATATCCCGCGGTAAATCCAATGCCCGTGTCCCGTGCTTTCCAGGCCTCAAGCGAAGTCCCGGCGTCGGCGATATTGGTTCTGCCGTTCGCCCCTGAGTTGGTGAGGTTAATCGGCGCGGGGCCCGAGGATCTCGGACTAGCCCCATTATCGCTCCGAGAATCAGACGGCGACGCATAAAGATGTAAGCCGAGAAGACGCCCATCTGTGGGCAAGCGAAGAGCCTTGAGCCATCATTTGAGTCTTCCAGACGGGATGGGCTACGTACGGGTGGGAACAGGTGGGAGAGGGCGGCGGCCTTTAAGTCCATGTCGCCACAACATGCCCGCTACGGCCGACAACGCCCCAACCGTTCATGCCCTCGCCAGCTGAAAACTTCTTGCTCCAAAGAGAGGGGCTCGCAAGCTTACACGCTCACTGCTCGAAACGCGAATTCACCGTGCTGAGGTGCTCTGTCAGAATGCCATCGGCTTACATCCCCCCACCCCCGAATCCGGCCTAGCCTCACGTCACGTCTGCCCGTTTTCTTTCACCTGCCTCGTCGGTTCCGCGGATATGCTTATGATGCGCTCCCTCGGCATTTGGCGCAGACGCGAGGCTAGTGAGGCGGGCTTGTTTTTGAGTAGCGGCTCGGGAGCCGGGTGACTCAGGGTAGCGCGTGGCCAGCGATGCAGCAGGCTTACAAGTTGCTTTCCGAAAGGGGTTTAGACGGGTTCAGGCTTGACGTCGGGGAGGTGGCCGATGCAGACGGCTTACACTGGTGATGGCTTCATCCGTCGAGGAAATAGGGGCTTGTTTATTGGTGATGGACTGGTTAGGCTGCCGCCTTGCGACAACAGCAAAGCTTGTGGAATTGGAGGGGAGATGGACGGATGAATAACATCACCGGCGGAGGAATTCGATTGCCTTTGCGTGAAAATGCAATGATGATGTGTTTGTAGGATTGAACATGTGAGGCGACGGTCTCGAATGTTTCTTCACGACGAAGATTTCCTAGTATAAATGGCCGGGTGCCTATCTGCTTCAACGCTGAGTGCCAAACATCTCTGCGCCTTCAATCTGATCATTGATCTAGAACACCAAGTCCTCGTGGGCAGTTGACACAAAACTTTCGCCAATTTCCCAACCAAACAGAGCTCTTAGTATCCGAATTCTTCACGTACCGACTTCGTCTGAGACTTGACGTCGTCTGAAGATATTGGCACACGGACTTCGGTGTGTTGCGCTAAGCACCGGACGAAACTGACATCACTTCAAGTAACTCGACACATACATCATCAAACTCCAGGATTCACGCACGTCGGCATCTTCTGTTGAGCAGCAACAAAAGTCTTCATCGCCAGTCTTGGAACAGCCAACTGCTTCATCCGCATTGTTTTACATCGTCCGCCGTTCGTCCCCTTCTTCGTTTCCAATCACGTCCAACGATCCACCGATATCAAAAATGAAGACCCTCTTTGTTCATGAGAAGGATCTTCATGATCCAACTCCGTCGATATCATCCCTTGAAGGGAAGGTGATATTTGTTACCGGAGGTAAGGAACAGCAGCCAGCACCCACTCCCATACACACCCTCTCTCGTCTCTCATACTTCTTTCCGCGCTGAACATTTGCTCTCATCGACTTGTCATATGGGATTGTTCTACTACTACCCCATCACTTTCATTTCTGCTAATGAAATGGAAATTTCAACGTACATGCTTCCAAGCTCTACGTCGTTTCAGCCAACTCATACATTATCGAGTCTGCAACATCACCTGGCCCGCAGAGCGGAGCCAGCCTACTTCTCCATGCTATTGCTGTAAAGCTTCGGGGCCAGCTCGACTTTGGTCAACTATCAAGGATAGCTTCATGATTGTTTATTCTCATATTATCATGATACAGCAGAATGCTTGCCATCAAATCACTTGGAACATTTTTACTGAACGACGGACTCGAGAAATCCACCTCACACTTCTTATATGTATCAACTTATTAGCTTTCACCTGCCTTCTTTCACTCCCATCTGCTCTCTCGGTTGTTCACCTATCACAATTCCATCTCGTTTTCTTCATCTACACGACTTCATCTTCATCTTATCCCTCCTCGATACTAACATACGATCTAGGAACAGCGGGCCTAGGCAAATCCACAATCACCGCCCTCCTCCGCCATAACCCCGCCCATATCTACTTCTCTGGCCGGTCCCAATCCTCCGCAGATTCATTGATCTCCTCTCTTCCCGCCTCTATTTCCTCTCCGCCACCCCTGACCTTTGTCAAGATGGACCTCTCCTCACTCTCCACGATCCCTACCGCCATTGCCAAACACTTCAGCCACACCCGCCTTGACATCCTTGTCAACAACGCCGGCATCATGGCTACCGGACCCTCCCTCTCCGCCGATGGCTTCGAGATCCAGTTCGCCACAAACCACCTGGGTCATGCCATGCTCGTCCGCACCCTCATGCCGGTTCTCGAGCGTACAGCAGCCTCCGGTACCGATGTCCGCATCGTTAACCTGACCTCCGTGGGGTATCAAGGCCACCCTCGGGACGGCATCTCCTTTGCCGCACTTCGTACTTCGCAAACCGGTCCCCCCATGCTAGGGGAGTGGATCCGATATGGGTAAGCACTTCTCTACTTCCGGCATTCCTCCAAGAGATCATCCTATACTAAAGTTCACATTACAGCCAAAGCAAACTCGCAAACATCCTCTTCACCCGCGAAATCGCCCGCCGCCACCCCTCCATAACCTCAGTCGCTGTGCACCCAGGCGTCGTTGACACAGGCCTTGTAACGAACCAGAATCTTAAGAATCGCATCCTCGTCTACCTGCCCAACAAGCTCATGGGCGCTACGGTGCTCACCCCCGAACAGGGCTCCTGGAACCAGGTCTGGGCCGCGGCCGCGGCGCGGAAGGAGGACCTCGTCAATGGCGGGTTCTACATGCCGGTTGGACATCTGGCTAACGACAAACTTGATTCCTGCGCGACAAACGAGAAGTTGGCGGGAGAGCTGTGGCGGTGGACTGAAGATGTCTTGGTCGGTTTTGACTGAAGATTGAGCAATCGAAAAGGTTCAAATCATAGTTCACCTCTGGATGCTGATAGTACGACTAAAGAAATGAGAGTATTTTAGGCTTTCTCAATGCCCAAAGTCATGTAGAAACTTCATTAACCAATGGCGCAGTGTTGGTATACACACAGACAAGTGCACTGTTATCTCCCTTGTTCATTCAAGAATTAGAGAAGAGAATATCAATACTAAGTACCTTTGAAGGATTGAGATATCAGTCCCTAGTCGCAGCTATCATTAAGTTTATAGTTATAACGCAGCCCCCCCACAAAAAGATTATAGCAAAATTCACCCTATACGTGGGCATAATTCTAGAAACACTATATAGACACCTTAACCTATACCCTCTACTAATTAAAGAAAATAGTATAGAAACCCTATACGTTCTTATTAGTAAGTAAACCCTCTAAACGTTATAAAGTTAAACGCGCACTTTAGCTAAATAAACTAATAGAATAGTAATAGCACTAACTATATAGTATAAAGCTAATAGCGCTATATGTAATAGAGCTAATTATTTAGAGCTAAAGGGGTTATTAAAGCTTTTATATCTTAGCTAATAATAACTTTACTAAAACTTCTAGTGAGGTACTATAAATACTACTATAAGAGAGATAACTCTTTAACTAAAGAGGTTATCTATAAATACTATTATATAAGAGATAACTCCTTAACTAAAGAGGTTATTAAAAGAGGTTTTTATAGCTAGAAGTATAAAAACTCTACTACGCGTAAGGCTTTATACTTATCCCTCTTCCTCTTCCTCTTTTTTATTAACTTATAATAAATCCTTTACTATATCTATACTATAAAAGATATATAAGAATACTAATCCCCTATAAAGTATACCCTTCTATAAGGGAATAGCTAAAGGTATTACTATATAGAATAATATCTATATAATAAATAAAGCCCTCAAATTCAGCAAACACTCTTTTGCTAATTAGTAGCGTATCGTCAGGGTAGCTATAGCTAGAGCCCTTATGAATACCTCTAGAGGGGACCCTCTCTACACTCGCAGCTATTATTAACGGAGATGGATTGCTTGCAACCTGAACTATTTATAGCTCCCCCAGCTTGTCTTGATAACATCTATCAGAAGGGACACTGCTACTTAGTTTGAATAACTTCAACGATAGTAAGCATAAGTATAAGAGGGATTAATGACGTAGCCTCCAAAATGCATAGAAAAGTAATACAAGCTTGCATGCACGCCGACTGCTTTGGACGACGTCAGCGTAAGCCGATCACACCCACCACTACTGCGGTCGACTAGTGAGTCCACAACGCACACTCTGTCCGCATCTGTCATAAAGATTAGATTGCTACCACTTTTTGAAATACAACGAGCACGGTGGCGCAGTGGTTAACGCAGTGGACTTGAAATCCACAGATCCCTGGATCAAAACCAGGCCTTGCTTATCTACCTCCTTTTTGCTGCACTTGGCGGTGTCAACAGTCGACACCGCCTTACACGCTCACGATGCCGAGATTCTCATTTGGACGGGACGCCGCGAACGATTCTGCCGACCTGCGGGCCAGAGATTGCCAAGGGTTTTGACGACGGATCATAGACGAAGCCGGCGACTTTGGTCTGGTCCTCGCGACCTGTATGTGAGTCGCTCCGCGATATGGGATCATTGTTTTCAGCCTGACTCCGATATTCACCATATTGGTATCAAGCCGAAGGGCGTTATCGGTTTGCATGTCTACGTAGCATTTAACTAGGGCGCTTGTTTAAACATTGCCGGGCTTTTATCATTCTAAGTGCTGTGTTTATAAATGGCGGAATGGTAGGCTATCTACCAACTCTCAAAGTGTGATGTTTAACATAGGTCAAATCCGCGTAGCCTGTGTGTCTTGGATATCTAGCAAAGAGGCCAAAGTGCAGGTGTGCAGTAAGTGGGCCGATCGTGACTTTCCCAACTATTGGATGAGGTCTTCTCTCCTTACAGCCAGTTCCAACTCCATCAAAAAGCCCTTCTAGCACATGAATCCGAACGACTGTTCCCGAGGAGACACTGGCGTTGCCGGTGGGATGCTGCGAACGAAATGGCGGAGCTAATATAGGATATCTTCCTGCCAGGATTCATCTAATCAGATTCCATCTGACAAAGAGCTCGTAACAGAAGGTCGTTGGTTAAGTGGATACTCAAGTGATTAGTCTTTGCTCTTTGGTTTACTGAAGTCAAGAATATCCCTAGCTGACACGCCTTGAGAAGGCCAAGGAGGATCATTGAATGGGTCTAGTCTCGGAAACCAAGTTCCGATAAAATGACTGATTGAGGGAAGATTTTACGAATCCTGAAAGGGTGCCACATTGAGACGGTTCGCTCATGTGACAATGCGTTCGTAAATACGAGGACATGCTATCGCCAGAAGATTTAATCAGGTACAGATAGCTTGCAAGATAGCATGGCTTGAACATAACAAGAGGACTGGATGTGCTCTGGCATTGTTGCATGAAGTTCATCTATAAAACAGCCCATGACTCCCTTCCATCACGGATGCCACAGATCACACCCTCTTAAGAATCGTTTACAGAAAAAGTCTTCAAGATGCAAATCACCGCGCTCCTCCCCCTTCTCGCCCTCGCTCCCAGCGCAATGGCCAGCCCCATCGCCGAGCAAGCCACAGCTCTCGTACGTCCATCCCAGACATCTCTCCGTCGTTCTTTCTTCTCCTTCCCTTCTTCCTAAAATCATGACGGCACCATCCAAAGACTCGAAACTCGCGACTAACCCATCCACGTACCAATAGGATACCCGCGCCGGCTGCCCTGCCCAGGTCACCAGCTTCTGCAAACAGTTCCGCGAGGTCCTCGGGCAGTGCCGCAGCGGCCAGTGGAACTGCGTCCACGGCAACCCGCTCACGCTGGACGGCAACTACCCCATCTACACGCCTGCCGGTGTTTCGTGCTCGAAGGAGGGAGACACGTGCTTGTGAGCAGTGTAAGCGTCTGTTGGTGGTAGTTGATAAACGTAATGTTGACTAACACGTGAAAACAGCCGACTAACGTGAGCCAAGAAACTTTCTTTGACTGAGTGCACACTAGTCGGATGGCATCGACGAACAGCGAGGTGATTAGTTTAATGCAGACAGAATCCAGTCTCGTAATATTACCCCCAGCAGTCATCGTCTTGCATGATCTCCACGTGCCTTGCCGCTTAGCCAGTCCTATTGGAATTGAAGGACTCTTAGAAACTGGGTGATTCTTTTGCGTAGCTCAAGGTATAGAGAAAGCCGAACTTCGAGGCCAACATCAACAGCTCAGGCCAAAGAAAGGTTGCTCCGATCAAGAAGGACGCAGCAATGTCAAGAAACTACAAAGAATCGCTCAGAAGAAGACGTAACGCTGACTAAATACCTCTAGATCAGTTGGAACACTATCTCCACTGGTGCGGGATCTTTCCAATGGTAATGTTTCCAGTAGGACATGCACACGCGAAGGCAGTCCTCGAATACCAAGTCTGCGTGAATGATCAAGAAATCTGCAGAGCTCTCGTCACCCTCCCCAACCCGTCTAAACGTCACGAGGGAGATAGACCATGTTTTCCCGGGGGAGAGTCAGTTTCTGGTGGACCTGATCTATTCTCACCGCTCGAGGAATGGTACGTGACGAGTTGAGCAGAATGATGAGAACCTTGAGCCCAGAAAGGAATCGCCTTGGTCAAAGCGGACGTCGTGAGAGGACATCACACCATCTTCACCATGCGCAACACACCGAGAGAAAGGTAACATTCGGATACATCTGTGCTGGATAGCTACTACTCGGACGACGATTCCCAGAACGGATCCACGGACGGGTATCCGACCATGCATATTGAAAATCAGATATTGGAGTCATTGGCCGTGGCTGGAGAGTGACCACGCAGGTGCTCGTGTATCCCCTGCGTTTCAAAACGTCTTGAGGGCCATGCTCTTACCCGAACCCTTTTTGATATCCAGGTCTGATTGGAGATAATTCCCTTGGATCCGATACTCCAACCGCAGAGGCGACCTCAAAGACCTCACATGCACGGAGAATATGTTTGTTTTAATCACATCGCCGTGATGGGGCCTGGGATGGCTGGAGCCGACCTGGGTCTCCTGGCTCTCCCAAATCACAGTCAGTTGGTGGAGGGACGGTAGAGCATTCACCGGCTAGGCGCAAATGTGGCAGGGAATATATTTCGCTGAGGTAGAAGAAGTCACAGGTTAGAAGACAAGCAGTGAAAATCCAGGTGGGAAAGATAGCTTGTTGAATGGTTCTAAAGGCAATTCAATTGGTCATTGGCAACTATATTTGCTTGCAACATTGGTTGCTTATCACAGCGGTAGAACGATGCTATCGATACACGATCTCGGCAATCGCACATCTACGTCACTGGATGTGCTTCAAAAA
Source organism: Colletotrichum sp. SAR11_240 (assembly GCA_025328625.1). Taxonomy (NCBI): domain Eukaryota; kingdom Fungi; phylum Ascomycota; class Sordariomycetes; order Glomerellales; family Glomerellaceae; genus Colletotrichum; species Colletotrichum sp. SAR11_240. The sequence goes on from JAKMXA010000597.1 coordinate 10,174, forward strand.
AACCCAGCACAACTGAGAAGCCCGACTACCTCAACTGAGTGCAACAGGGTAAATCAAACCTCCCTTTCAGTCGTGGCATGTGTCACCGTGGCTTGACACCTGGGGAGATGCCGTGGCGTGTCCTGGTGGTTATCAATCAGCCGGGCCGACGTCCCATCAAGCGCTGGTCTGAAGTCGGAAAGCCGCCGACTGATATTGGGCCGGCAACGGACATATACCCGTTTCCTACCGTCTCATCTCAACTCTTTCAAGCGTCGCACCGGACCTCGATGCCGGGTACGAAATGGCACTCGACCACCCCAAGGTCTCACCGGCGCGCTCAATTTCAATGCCACCTCGCACCGTCGCGTCGCCGACGCGCCGCCACAATCAGCAGGTCCCCTCATCTGCACCAGCCGCCAGGAGAGAGAGAGAGATCAGTGATGGCGGAAAGTCCCATCGCCGCGTTTAATTTCCCATGCGACTTTTTGACATTCGCCTCGCAGACGCCTGCCCGGGCTATCCCAAAGAGAGACCTTATCGCCCGGCCTTCCGCAGGTCGCATCTCTGCCGACGTCACGTCAAGAGCACACCACCAGCGTGCGCGCCCCTCTCGAATGGCAATCTCTCCCAGTCGCCAGGGTCGGCCTGTGGCGGACGTTAACGTACCCCGCCAAACGCCATCGCCGCACACCCGGTCCGCGCCTTCAGAACCGCGTCCATCTTGACGCCCGGGAAATTTGTAAACAAAACAAGGCGGGCCGGCATTGGACGTCGTCGTGAACGCGTGGTGCGCACAATTCTTCAGTTCAATTTATCGCCCTTGTGCTGTAGCGAGCGCCAAGCGGCACACTGCAGACGACATGAAGCTACTGCGGTGCACTCGCACAGCGTATGCCGTGACCACGCCCTGCAGCGAACATGTTTGAGAGCAGTGACATCAGCACGAAGGGTTCGAATGGCATTGTTCAAGACGGGGCCGCTTCTATGCGACCACTGTTCGGCCAGTGGCAATGAGCCGATCCTCTGACCAGGGAGTCGAGTTCCAGCCCCGAATCCGCCGCTTCGGGTTGCATTCCTCGAGGCAGGGGAACAACAAGCACGGTCGGGGACACGTGGGGAATGAGATTCTCGTCGCCCTGCTCCCAGAGTTTTCCAAGATTTTTGGAAATCTAGTCGAGGTCCAGAACTTTTGTGCGAAAACTCTTCGACGACGTCAGGTCCCCATTTGCCCTCATCATCGATCAGAGTTTCCGCGAGCCCTGGCCTCTGGCCCGCCCTGGTGGAAATCGGGGGGCGGCCCAACCGGAGGGAGGGCTGCAAATCGCGGAGATTGCGGGCGGTCCAGCGCGGCGCGGAAGCGAAATAATGTCGTCGTGTTAGCGCTGACAAGGGGGCTTTAATGTGACAATGCCCTCAAGCCAGCTGCAGAGCGAGAGGCAATCAATCAAGGAAGGCGTGAGGCCACAGTCTGCCTGCAGTGCCCGACTGCCCAGCGGAGTCATGAACATCGTGACTCGTCGGGAATCGCGATGCGTGAAGTCCATCTTGTGGGGATGTTCCTGCGCCTTCAATGTTTTGTCCATATTATTTGTGCCCTAGATTTAACGTAGAGAGCTTCGCATGACCGTTGATGAGTTGTCCATGATCTGCTAGGGCCGGACGTAGTACGTAACGGCAGTTGTCTTTGGCAGCACCTCGTTGCAACGGAATGGCAGCTCCATCTCGCGGCAAGAAATGCCTAGTTGCATCATTCTTCGGAGTCTTTTAACCTGCGATCTTCGTCAGCTTGTTAACTCCCGACGACGACTCCGGACGCTCGGCATATTGTGCCTGTCTTGATTCGATGAGTCTATCGTCAACAGGTCATCTCTCCACTCGGTCAGAGGCCCTCGTCTTCCCCAAGCGATCAGCCCCGGGACAGCCTTGCCGGCAACGTGTCGTGGTGTGGACCGTGGAGACACGTTCTAGTGCGGGAAAAAAGCTTTGGACCGCCAAAACAACTGCGAAATCTTAAAGACTGGGAACGGCCCGGCTTGTGCAGAGGCGAGCGTCATCATCAGACGAACCGCGAACAACGCATCTCGTGCTGACCCCATACTTTTGTTCCCGGTCAATCAAGCTGCGACAACCTCAATCTGCGGCTCTACCGGGCCATCGAGACCCAGGCCGACAAGATTCATGCCGTGGTGGCGACTGGGACAAACCTGGGCCGCAGCGGGGAATTACTTCGCCGTTTCAACAAGCGGGAATTTCGGGCTTTCTTGGAAAATTGGAACACACTTCCATGGCTGAGTCGACAAAGTGCTCGAACCCACTTCCTTCATCAACGTTGATTAACAAGAAAAATTTGGCCTGGATCTCGATGTACCCTTTTCTCTCTCGGTTGATGTGCACTGGAATTAACAGGGCGCAACCTCGGACGACCGTCCGTTATCCGTCTCGTCCCTCGTGGGAGACACTGCCGATCAGTTTCGACCTGCGAAAATCAAAAGCTCATTCCCGTCGTTGGCCGCCAAGAAAGCACGTCTTGAGATTTCTTCCTGCGCCGACACGGTCAATCTCGAGCTGGGATCTCGCTCCCACCGCTGATTGAAATAGCGCTATTGACCAAAACAGTCATCAACCAACGCCCTGGAATTGGGAATCATGGTTCTCTGCACGAAAAAAGCCCTGTGTTTGCCCATCTTCATATCGGATTTGCTCTACAGCCTTCCCGCCCCGTTGGGCTTAAGGCCGCCTGTCGGCGAGAGGCTCTCGCCTAACGTGCCTCACCATCCCGACGATCGAATATTCTTTCAGGCGGCGGATGCCGGGATCTGAAAGTGAGATCTGATACCCGAATCTTGCACTTGGCTAGGTACTGCATTGGTGCGGCGTTCTCCGGGGCGGCGGCGTTGTAAGAGTTGTGCAGAGCGCGATGCATTCTTCCGTGACCTTAGCTTATGTGTGAAGTCCTCGGGGAATCACGACGCCGACAGAATATGCTGCATCCCTTCTCAAAATAAGTGCAAGGTGCGGCGCTCATTGTTCGCTATCACCTAAGCTCGAGTCTCCCCGTTGCATTGTCTGCAGCAGTTGAAAACTGCGCTGGCGGACGATAGCAGATGGGTTGTTGCACACGCAGCGGCAACGCCATCACATCACACCTCATTGTGCAAAATGTAACCCCCCACCACCAGTCAGGGGTAGCAGGCTCATCACCGAAAAGGGCAAAGCGCCAGGCACGCACTTCTGATTGGTCGCGGAACCACGCGGCCGATCCGCAGGGATGCGCCGGGAGTGAGTCGTCTGCTGGTTTTCCCCTCCTCAAATTTCGAAAAGGGGGTGTGTACAGAAAGATTGTCACTGCCTGCTTCTGACAGCGAGCGTTTGCTTGGCTGGCGGGGTCATCGCTGCCCTCTTTGCTGATGACAAGGTATCGTTGTTGTCTCTCGAGAGTCGAGACACCCCTGAGAATGAAGTCGTCAACTCGCACAACTCAGCGAAAGTCGTTTTCTTGTGCTGGATTGGCCGACTGAACTATACACAGGTTCTTTGGTGGCTGACTCTAAACACTCCTTCGTCGAGTCGAACAGCCCACCACCTTTAGTGTGCTCGGCGTCGTCACTCTGAACCAGCTGTGAATCAGTGTGTCCAAAACTTTTCTTGGCAACTGTGAAATGCTGACCTCGTTTGCAGTTGTGGTGGGGCGGGTTCCCCGACACATGTGTGTTTGCAAGAAGAAGGCATTTGCCGTGAACAATCGGACTTGGTCCTTCGGCATCTTGAGAGGATGCTGTTGGCAAGGATGCAAGAATTGTATCCCGTCGTATGTCAATCGACAACCGTTCCCCGTTGAACACGCCAGCGCCGTTCGTCTCGGGCAGGGCGGTGGGTTCTCATCCGTAGCCCAGGCGGACGAGGCCCGGACGGAGCAAGGGAAAATATGGTCAATTTCCAGTGTGAGACATGGCCCACTGGACCAATTGCGAGAACGAATCAATCTGTCACCGGCACCGAGACATACGGACGTCGAAACAAACGCCGATCCGAAACCAAACGGGTGACAAAACCCAATGATTCATGAGAAGGCTTGGACGGACGCTTTTCTGCTCTACGCAGGTCGAATTGAACCTTTCGTCCAAGACTTCCTACCGAGGGTTTGAGAGCGAGATGCGCGGAAGCGCTGTTGATTGGACAAGAGTCGAAACGCGCATTCACCACAGCCAGCAGAAACGCGGGGGTTGCATGGCAGCGCGGGTGATTTGCAAAGTGGGCGCGGGCCAATGCTGACCTGGTAAAGCGTATCGGCACTGCCATTCGAAGTCTCAAGTGCCACAGGAGGGATTTCATTGAATTTGTCGGTGCCGGGCGTCCACTGGTTGCAAACTCGAGTAAATAGCCTTGTGCCTAAGGTTGGGCAGCGTGGTAGACTGATTTATGTGTAACTGTTCGTATTTCGTCCCTTGCTGCTCACAGCCAGCCGTGGCGAAAAGCCAACCTCGAGAGTTAAGCTCAGAAAGGGGCCGGCGGGCGGAACGGGAAAGTAGTGGTGGCAGCAAGCTGCGACGGGATCTTGCGTGACGCCGCCAGGATGCACCAGCCACCTCCGAGGTGACGACGGCGGCGTGGCTATTTTGTGGTCCTTAATCATCTATTGGATATTGGAGTTGATTGTATCCCGTAAGGACAGACGTACAGACCGACGGTCCACCGCTGGGGATAAGGCGTGAAGTCAAGCTGAACTCCTTGCAGTCGAGCAGCATGGGCTTGGTTGCGTCGGTGCAGTGTAATACATACAGCAACGAGCTGCCACCTCAGATGAGCCGAGGCTGAGTCAAATGATGGAGGTTAATGGTGGGCCATCCTCCCAATGGATGGTATTCGTACAATCCGTGACCAGATTCGCCCTGCCATAGTTCAGCTGAGCACAAGGGTCCTGGGGTCCCAGGGTCCAAGTCTCGCATCACATTCGTGTGCTTCCATGGGTTTGTCTCTAACGCATTGCATTGAACAGTGGCCCGGAGAGTTGGAGTCTATTGAACGATGGAAAGACGACATGTAACTTTCAGCAGCCTTCAGCCGAGCCGCGCAGCGCTTGCGCCGGCGAGTGTTGCCGGTCGGGCTGATGTTGTTAGCCAATGGGTCCAGACCAACCTTTCGCAAGCGCTTCAGAAGCCATGGCAGTTCCGGCTCGGCTCTAAAGTCAGACCTTGCGAGCCGTCAGAAGATGCGGCAAGCTTGCAACGGCTGGCGTGGTGGTTCGGCTGGGTGGTGAGACAGGTTAAAAAAAGGCGTGGTTTGCTAGCGAGCCCCTGAATTCTTGGTATTGTTGTCGACACGCCCCATTGAGAGACGATGCTCTCTGGCCATGAAGCATTCCAGGGACTTGGATTGACGCATCTCGTTTGTATTCTAGCGATCAGCATGGAAACGTCAATGCGGGCCAGCGTGATCTATGTGAGGATATGACATCTTGGCATGGTAGGTACTGCAAAGCGTGCCGTCTGCTTCTTTTTAAGGTTAAAAAAGATGATGCTGAGCGCGGCCTCTGGTGGTCATGCGGTCGAGATAGGGCGACGCAGGGCGATGCAGGAAGACGCAGGGCAGCGGCGTGCAGTGAGCGCGGCGGTCAGTACAGGCAGGTGTTCCGGTGCAAAGGCTCCTTACTTTGTCAGTAGGTAGTAGGCAGCTGGAGGGAACTGCTGAACCGTGTGGTGCTCAGTGCTGAAGCAGCAGCCAAAGGCTGGCCTGAGATGACGAACCCAATGGCAATTTGGCGGAGCAGCGGGCATGATGATTAGCCATGCAATCTGGAGCCAACTCCCGTGGGTGTTAGAGGCACGCCTCCCCCTCCTTCAGCTGGCCGTTTGGACGGGAGGCGGCCAGCAGGCTGCGGGATGAAAGCTTCTTGGAGCAGGCCTCAATGCATATGAAGCGAAGGAGATGCCAGCAGGATACATGCAGCTGGCCTGCGTATTGGGCTTGAACAGCGGGCGGGCAGATGATGGTTGTGGCTGGTGGCAATGGCGAGGACAGTGGGCAGGCAGGAGGGCGGTTGTCTGGAGGTTTGGGGGGCGAGACCAGGAGCATCGGCATGCGGAGGTCAGTGTTGCTTGCGAGACCAGACAGCCAGCGGCTCACGGGACCGGGAAGGTGGAGGGCGCATATCCCGATGATTTGTTGTTATTGACGATGATTTGAGTGCCGCCTGTTTCGTCCGTTTGCCGTCGAAGCGCCTTTCCTGGGCCCAGTGAAAGAAGGGGCACGACCTGGTCTGCGCATCGGAGCGAACAGACGGTGACAATCTTGCAGCGCGTAGGCAGACTGGACGTGGACGGGACGTGGAGTGGCTCGGACGGTCGATTTGTGGTCATTTTGCAATGATGCTGATCAAAGCTCCGGATCCCAATCAGTGGGCAGCATTGCGATGGCGGCGGTAGACGTGGTGTTTTGTGAATTGTATGGGCATTGTGAGAGTTTCCATTGCTTGAATGCGACTGCACAGATGGTGTTGGACCGAGGACGAGATCAAACGGCAGTGGCGGATGCAAATGACAAAAAAACAAACGGAGGCGCTGTCGATCGAGGGGAGCTGGCATCGGGCGGTGTCATGCACATGCTCCTGCTCCTGGAGCGGTGGTGATGTTGACGTGTTTATTCTCTTTGCCGCCGTAGTCGAGGCTGGAGGTGGCCATCGGCGTCGGTCCCGGTGCGAACGGTGCGGGCTGTTTGGTTTGCTTTGATGATAATTTCTTGTTCGGGCCATGGAAGTCGGAGATGGAATGGAGGATCTCGAGTTGTGGCCTGCAGGAATGGACTGGACACATTCTGGTCTGGTGAGGAAGGCAGTGTGAGAAGCTGCTGCCGCCGTCGTGTTTGAAATGCCGGAAGGAGGAGCAGATGCGATGCCTTTCCTTCCTTCCATCCATTCATCCATCCACCCAGTGTTCCTGCTAAAATGGAAATTGCCTCCTTCTGCTTCCTGCGCCTGCGCCTGCCTGTCGCCTGTCTCATGCTGCGTCTGTGGTCTGTGCCATGTGTAGGTACGGATAGCAGGTGCTTGATCAGTGTTGGAAGGAGCAGCGCCGGGCGTGTACCTGCATTTGCTGCATCTGCCGTAGGTATTTGCATGTCCCGGCAGTCGGCGCTCCTACTTCTACTTGCTGTACGAATATCCGTAGATTCCCATGACTGCTCTGATTGGTTCCTTCCTGCCGTTTGACCAGGCGTGATCATCGTGTGCACTTGCTTTTTCGCTTCAGATTCAGCAGAGCAGGTGCTTTGCGTCCCCTTGCGTGGACTGGACCTGCTTCAACTGTGCACTTGCAAGTACCTATGACTGGTCAGAGGCAGTCACTACCTACCTAGGTAGGTACCTCACCGTACCGGAGAACACAGTGGGACGGGGACGTGGAAGGAAAGGCCGTCGCCGTCGTGGTTTCCCCCCACCTCAACTTTGGCATTCGGTGCAAGTGAACATCACATTGCGCAGGTGCACCACCACCACCCA